>MU194279.1:1757-19783 GCA_016904865.1 Pissodes strobi | reverse complement strand
ACGTGGAAAATACCAGTTCTCGTCCGATCACTGAAGTTAAGCAAAGTCGGGTATGGTTAGTAGTTGGATGGATGATCGCCTGGGAACACAACGTGCTGTTGTCATTTTTTTACAACCGATGTTGTTATAGGATATGTTTACACATCAGTCTCGAGTATTAGCTAGCAGACTCGCTCAATATTTTATTTTTCATTATTTTATTCAGATATAGCGCACCCAAACCCTCCTCCTTCCGAGCATAATTTCCAATTATTTCCTGTAGAGTTGTTTTCATCCCCTCACCTCTTCAGGGGTTGATTTTAGATTTTTTCGTTATTTTGTTCAAATTCAGGGCAACCGAAAACTCGAAGTGCAATTTTCAACAACCTGACAAAATCTGCACGGGGTTCCACTCCTTTTGTTGCGTCGGTACGGACCTGTCTACCTAGCCAGCCCGCCACGAATGCACGAGTCCGCACGACAAGGTGCGAACCATAGACCAGCGCGAACTGCATGAAATTCGCCGCCAGTCGAGCTATGCACCTTTTGCATGTCTGCTCATACCTATTACTACACGTTATTTTGTAATAAGAATATAAGAAATTTTCAGTGTAAAACTTAATATAGCTCTTTGCTGTAATAAATAACTATTAACGTGAAATTATCAAAATCTTTCACTTTTCATTACAAACACCTTTTTTGCATTGTCAGGGGTTTGTACAATATTTCAGCATTTTTTATAATAGGAACTGGGTAAAATTTGACATGCAATGATCAAAAATATATTAACAGAAGTTATATTACTTTTTAAACTCAAATTTACCTACAATTCAGTGGATATGACAACATCGTATCGAATCGAGGCTGTTCGTAGCGCCATCTATATTGTTTCCAGTGAACGAGATGCCGACGAAAGAAGCGGATGAGGCTCGCGGCAGCCAACAGCCTCATTATTCGGCTCGTTTTATACACATTTGAGGCGCCTTCTGTTGCGTAGCTATATTGTTTGTGGTGGTAGTCATAATTGGATTTTCGAAAAGTCTAATTTTTGGTTACCATATCTGCCACAGCAGAACTAACTTCGAAATTAATTTTAAAGAATTGTTAGTGGTCGGGATAAACAAGTGCTTTTATTATTGCTTAAAACCATAAAGACGAGTGTGGTTTTTTTTTTATGGCATTGGCACACACACTAAAGGGAGATCCTATGGCGCTCGACGAGCGGTGTGTATGCGAAGATGTTGATTGACACGGTTCTTGAATATTTGTAGGTTGTAATTAGTGGGAAACAGATGTTCTGGAAGTGAGTTCCACAGTAATGCAGTGCGGTATCTTAATTAACCACTTTTAATGGACAGTATAAAATAGGGTGGTGAGATAAATTGAAACATGTATTCGGTATTGATATAATTTAATAATTCAGGTGTAAATTGCATTTAAATGTGATAGATATAAATGAACAGTGTTTTCTATGTTAAATAGAAATTATATATGTACAATTCTTAGACTAAAACTTTCAATCATTCATCATTCGTTCAAGTATAAAACTAATATTACAAAAGGTTTCTTAAAATTAGAAATGTCTATTGAAGAGTCTTGATTGTTTGATTTAAAAATGAGTTTTTATCTTTCTTATTTTAATACTTCGTTATCCAACTTAGCAACTTTCACACAGCATACCTTTTCACTTTGACTGTTTTACCTGCCTTGCTTTACAGGAATTCGACGAGGAATGTCAGTCCGCCTTCCGCCATTTTATGTTCTGATTTCCAAAGGGGATGCTATCGTTTCTGACTTCGAAGAATTGCTTAGAAAAATCACAAAAGGAGGTCTTTGTCCAACCTTGGACCAAGATAACTGAGGTGCACGAAATATTCTCTAATATTTGTGCATACAAGAGAAATTGCCCAAAAAGGAATTTCACCTTTTGGCGCGAGGAGGCACTTGCTAGAGCTCGGTGGCACGACCGATCCAGCAACTTGGAGTGTTTACAGAGCACTGACTTGATTAATTTCTTATTTCTTTCCTTCAGCTAGTCGCCTAGCGGCAAAACCACATAATAAAAGTGGGCGGTAACAAATATCGAATTCATTTGAGACTACAAGGGTAGAAGCTGTTTTCTTTCTTTATTTTACAGACTGATTGTTCACAAGGCTGACGGAGACAAAAATACATTAACTTGAAAACGATTACAAAGGTTTTCCTTTACTAGTGAAAGTTGGCTCTATTGTAATCTCTTATATTGACAGCACTGCTGTACAGGTTCGAATTAAGGGATCGTCCGTTTAGGGTTGGACTAAGGGGTTTTGAAGAACGTGACATTTGCTGATTTAAATGTACAAATTGGATTGTACCAGGGGTGAAATAAATCTATTTGGTGTTTAATTATGGTTCTTTCATTCTATATACATACAGGGTGTTATCACCAAACTATACGGTGAAAAACGATAGTTTCTACACGTGTTGGGGTGTTTCCCCAACAGTTAGAATTACTAATTAAACATTAGAAATATTGAGAAAATATACAGAGCGTTGCGGCATAGTTGAAATCATCGCATTTCCAGCAATATCCCTACGCTTTCCGATAATCATACCTACAATACCCGATCAGGAAACACTGTTATTAAATAGACATCGCCTTATAATTTCATCTCGAAATTCATTGGACTTAAAAATATATAATAAACTCGGCAACAATGTCAGATCGATATCACAGTATGCATTTAAGTGTAAAATAAAGATGTATTTGCTTCACAATTGTTTTTATTCGGTTAATGAATATATGGAGGCGCCACTGCTTATTTAATTTGATATAGTGTGTGTTTGTAGCTGTTTATGATTTGTATTTTTCTTTTTAATATTTTAATGTTTTTAATGCTGTGATTGTTGTGTACTATTTTACTTGCTAAGTTTAAGATCTTTTAATTTTATAGTAGGTATTGTTTGCCTCTTTACGTTATTAATAATTTTTAAAGGCCAAATTTTGACTTGCATTAAACATGTAGTATGTATCCATGTCAAATATATGCTTCTTTCTTTCTTTCTTTCTTAGTTCGCGACACCATATAGGTGGGATGTGAGAAACCCCAAGTTTATAAATGGGTTTTACTCATTTCTCTAAATATTTCCGGCTTTTTATTTAATTCTTTATAATCTTTTTACTTGTTCTTATACAATCAAAAACAAATAGTTACAAATATCTTTTATTTTTCCAAAGATACATGCATCAAAAACCATTATTTAAACTTTATACAAAAATGTGATATTTTATAAAATTTATATATATTTAGCTATATAAAAAACAAAATCATATCTGTCTATTTTATACGATATGATCATTTATAATTGAATTTCTATTCTTTAAATTAGAAAAAAATACATACAGTTTTAGCTTTGCTATGGCGTGAAGAAATTTCTGCAGAGTCGAACTTGACACATTCTGCACAATGACTGCACATGACTTCATGAACGGGGAGACTGTCGACCTTCTTCTTATGTGAACTTTTCCAAATTTCATGACCTCTTCAGCTGGAGCTATTCGAAGTTAAGCGGGGAACATTTTTCCGATGATGGTTGTTATAGATTCCCCAACTGTTTACAGCAGCAACCATTATCAGTTTAAAAAACACCTTTTCCACCATTTTCCGGATATGTGATTCATGTCGTATAAATCTGACATTTGAGCCGCTAAATCCACTTTTCCCATATAAATGTTTGTAGAAGGTGATTGCCGCCTCTGGGCAGGCCACTTATTTTCTGACATCATCCTTATCACGACGCATTACAGCAATAGGGCCATCTCCATGATATATACAAATAATTAGGACTGCCTTAGGATCTTGTCACTTCACACAAATTGGGCCATTTTTATTTCCGACAAACTCACATTCTCCTCTATTCAATTTTTTGGTGAGTTTTGGTAGATTTTTGTTGTTTGTAATAACCGTTCCTGCAGAGGGAAATGGAATTTCTTTGATGAGCTTTATTTAGGTAAAAAATCTGTCAAAGCGTAGTACTACGTCTTAAGTACTAGATAATTTATATACGATTCTCTCACCAAACGTTCCATCAACTTATTCGTCTTCCTTTCCAGGATGTATATTCACGAATCAGATCTTCATTTTTGATAAGTCGACCTAATATGTTTTGGAAGAATTTTGATTTTTTAGTTCATTCAAGAAATTGGTATAGTAATAATATAAATCTATTCCTAGAAATATTATTTTCAATTAGTATGTTACCAACGGATGTATGGATTTACCAATAGTATCGAAGGACTGGCAATCTAGTGTAACTCATAACCAGAGAGCAACCCAAAACTATTGCAATCTCTCGAATATCGGTTCTTGCAATTGTTTTCATTTTTTGTTTTTCATAAATTGTCAATCATTTACTAGTGCATTCAGAAATAAAAATAAACAAACTGGGAGAAACCATTTTTAAATATATCTATGGGTTTCAATGATGTATGCGATGTATTCACAGGTGACAACTGACATTTTTACAACTTTGAGAGCCTATAATATCTAAACGAATAGCACTTTCCTATCAACTGAATATCAGCCGGCCATTGATAGTAATCTAAGACCCAGATAAACCCACACCAGATGTAAAAGATCGGCAAATTCCTCGCCAGCCAACTTTAACCTTGACGTGGCGGTTATACGCGGCCTGCACCAAATAGTTTGGGTATGATTATAGAATTGTTCTTCAAAATTAAAATTGTTGGTCTGCACCAATTAAATGAAAACGTGTTTTGTTGGCGGAATGGTTCAGGAAAAAATAAAAATTTGCAATAGCCATTCCCTTCCTTTTTTCCCAACACACGGTCATGGACATCTTGTGTTATTATGGATGCACTGACTTTTTTACAGAAATTCCCTTTAATGTATGCCGATTTAAGATTATTTTAACATTGAAAATGTTTCTGTTATCCTAATATAGGGCCTCAAATAGAAAAAAGTACATGCTACATTTGCCACAAGACGATCTCTCACGCGTATGATCGTGTTAGTTTGTTTATTTAAACTCAAATTTGATCATAAAGTATCGGGATCCGTTCAAATAACTAAAATAAATTGGAACTAACTGAAATTAACCGAAAGTTGATTGACAGACTTACCAAACCTAGCCAAAAGTAACCAAAAGCACCAAAACTGGCTAAAACGTATCGGAACAGGCTACAATCATTAAAATAAGTTAAAACTAACCAAAACGAGTCAAATTTTAAGGACTAACCAAAACTAACCAAAAACATTAAATTTGATTAAAATATATCGGAACCGATTCAAACGACTAATATAAATTGGAACTAGCTAAAAGTAACCGAAAGGTGATTGAATAACTAACCAAAAGCAAATAAAAGCACCAAAACGGGCTAAAATGTATCGGAACAGATTCAAAATATTAAAGTAAGTTAAAACTAATCCAAATTAACAGAATATTGGCGACTATCCTAAACTAACCAAAAACATTAAAATTGGTTATAACGTACCGGAACTGGTTCAAAAGAGAAAATAATTTAAAACTAACTGAAATGAATCGAAAATTGATTGAACGACTAACCAAAACTAACCAAAAAAACTAAAATTGTTAATAACGTATAGGAGCCGGTTCAAATGACTAAAATAAATTAAAACTAACTGAAATTAACCGAAAGTTGGTTAAACGACTAACCAAAAGTAAACAAAAGCACCAAAAGGCTAATTTTCAGTTAGTTTTAATTTATTTTAGTTATTTGAATCAGTGCCTATACGTTATACCGAATTTTAGTGTTATTGGTTAATCACTTAAAATCGGTTAATTTGTATTAGTTTTAACTTACTTCCATAGTTTTAATCTATTTCGATACGTTTTAGCCCGTTTTGGTGCTTTTAGTTACTTTTGGTTAGTCATTCAATCAACATTTGGTTACTTTCAGCCAGTTCCAATTTATTTTAGTCAATTGAACAGGTTCTGATACGTTATAACCAATTTAAACGTTTATGGTTAATTTTAGTTAGTCGCCAAAATTCGGTTAATTTGGGTTCGTTTTAATACTTATTTTAATACTTTTAATCAGTTCCGGTAGATTTAGCCCTTTTTGGTGTTTATGGTTACTTTTGATTAGTTTTGGTTAGTCATTCAATCAGCTTTCGGTTAGTTTTAGTTAATTTTAATTTATTTCAGTCATTTGAACCGGATCCGATACGTTATAACCAATTTGGATGTTTTGATTCATTTTAGTTATTCGCCAAAATTCGGTAAATTTGGGTTAGTTACTTATTTTAATACCGTTAATCAGTTTCGATACGTTTTAGCCCTTTTTGGTCTTTATGGTTATTTTTGATTAGTTTTTATTAGACATTCAATCAGTTTTCGGTTAGTTTTAGTTAGTTTTAATTCATTTCACTTATTTGAACCAGATCCGATACGTCATAACCAATTTTAATGTTTTGGTTAATTTTAGTTGGTCGCCAAAATTCGGTTAATTACAGTCAGTTTCAACTTACCTTAATATTTTTAATATGTTCCGATATGTTTTAGCCCTTTCTGGTGCTTTTGGTTAGTCTTGGTTAGTCGTTCAATTAACTGTCATTTAATTTCAGTTAGTAATAATTTATTTAAATCATTTTAATCAGTTCCGATACGTTATAAACAATTTTAGTGTTTTTGGTTATTTTTGGTTAGTCACCAAAATTCGGTTAATTTGGGTTAGTTTTAATATTTTTAATCTATTTCGATACGTTTTAGCCCGATTTGATGCTCTTACTTACTTTTAGTTAGTCGTTCAATCAACTTTGGTAAAATTCAGTTATTTCCAATTTATTTTAGTCATTTGAACCGGTACCGAGACATTATAAGCATTTTTAATGTTTTCGGTTAGTTTTGGTTAGTCACCAAAATTGGGTTAATTTGGGTTAGTTTGAACTTACTTCAATATTTTAAATCTATTTCGATACGTTTTCGCCCATTTTGGTGCTTTTGGTTACTTTTGGTTAGTTAGTCGTTCAATCAACTATCGGTAAAGTTCAGTTAGTTTTAATATATTTTAGTCATTTGAACCGGTTCCAGTACGTTATAAGCACTTTTAATGTGTTTGGTTAGTTTTGGTTAGTCGCCAAAATTCGGTTAACTTAGGTTAGTTTTAACTTAATATTTGTAATCTGTTCTAATAAGATTTAGCCCGTTTTGGTGCTTTTAGTTACCTTTGGTTAGTTTTGGTTAGTCATTCAATCAAGTTTCGGTTACTTTCAGTTTGTTCCAAATTTTTTTAGTCACTTGAACCGGTTCCGATACGTTATAATCAAATTTAATGTTTGTGGTTTGTGCTCATTAGTCGCTAAATTTTGGCTCGTTTTGGTTGATTTTAAACTTTCATTTTTGTTATCTGTTCCGATAGGTTTTAGTCGGTTTTGGCGCTTATGGTTAATTTTGGTTAGTGGTCAAATCAACTTTCGGGTAGTTTCAGTTAGTTCAAATTTATGTTAGTTATTTGAACCGGTTTCGACACGTTATGATCAAATTTAATGTTTTTGGTTAGTTTTTTTTAGTCGCCAAAATTCGGTTCGTTTTGATTAGTTTTAACTTATTTGTAACTTGTTCCGATACGTTTTAGCCCGTTTTGGTATTTTTGGTTAGTTTGGGTTAGTCGTTCAATAAATTGTCGGTTAGTTTCAGTTACTTCCAATTTATTTTAGTCATTTGAACCGATTCCGATCCGTTATAATCAAATTTAGGTTTAAATAATTAAACTAACACGATCTCTCACACGTATGACGTCATGAATGTGGCAAATGTAGCATGCACTTGTTCACGATTTGAGGTCCTATACTAGGAAAACAGAAACATTTTCAATGTTAGATTGTCAGACATGCAGCATTGATTGGTTAAAACAAAAGTTTCGATATCACAATAATAAAAAAATTTCCCATATGTGGCCATTATTCTGGAGGACACTGTGTAACATTACTTGGATTTAAAAAAGATTTAACTATAATATTGTATCTACCAGTTTTCAGATGTAATCGAATTTCGTGCTCATTCGATTTTAGAATATGCAATAATTTTGGAAATAAGTGTGCGGGAGTGTGCATTAAACAACACTTATACATACCTTTCAGGATCGCGGGGTAATTTAAATAATGATTTTTTGCCACCGCCTCTAGTAGAACAATTCAAATAAAGACACTTATAACCAGACATTTTTAACAAAAATAAAATAAAGATTAATTAGGTATTTTTCGTAACGCTCTCGGACTAAACCAAAAGACTCGCATGGCTCGCGTTTAGAATCACACTAGAGTTTGCCCTGACTATTTCTTGGGATGGCGGGCCATTCCAAGGAGGCGGAGCTTTAAGCTGGTGTGGGTTTATCTGGACACAGCTTATACCGTACCGAATCAGTTATTTAACTCAACCAGGTGCGGCATCCGTTTATGTCTCTTCGATTCGGCAAAGTGTCGTAATAGAAAAAGATAACACTACATTGGACGCCAGACCGGTACTGTTATCCATAAATAAACGAAGTCGCCCTCATATAATTCGGCTCGTTGCAGATGCCCAGAATATGAGGAAAATGCTCCTATTGGTTGGATTTTATTGCTTCAAAACACGTGGAGAGTTAAATAACTGATTCGGTACGGTATAAGCTGTGATCTGGGTCTATGATTCAGCTAGAGATGAACTTTAACCCGAAGTTGGCCATGGACACAAAATCTGGTTCCCCTGAACTGTTTATTGTTTACTCTGTAATGTAATTTTACAGTCCGACTTTTGTAAGTCTATGATTTCATATTAGTCTAAGAGCTAGCAGCCAAATCGACTAAGGTGTTTTAACAGCCTAGAAATTTGTTAACATATGATTAAATAGCCCTTAATGGGAATGGTAATGACCTGTCACGCCATATCCTGTTGCGGCACTGATAAACTAATTTTTCAAGATGCAAAAAAAAACAAAAAATTAAGTTGCTTCTACAAAGCTATAATTTTAATATGTTCTATAATTCTTACCTCTAAAATCAAAAAACAATGGACCAGCGATTTCGATGGTTGCATCTCCGTGTCAGGCGAGCATACACTCCCTATATTTGTTGGTTAAAAGTATACTGAATACTTCCACGTGATTTTCCAACAGTTTCTCCAATATTTCCGTAAGACTGGACCTGTTTCCATAAATCTAAAATGATTTTTCGTGCCGAATTTGCAAATTCGGGTTTTTTATCAACCATCTTCCGTAAAAAAATCCATAAAAACGCATGACACACAACTAAGATTTTATCAAGTAGGCTTGCCTCATGTTTAAAAGTATAATTACTTAGGAAAATATTGTTAAAATCAATTACAACATTAGTTGTGTGTCATGCGTTTCAAATGCATTTTATGTGATTAGAGTCTAGCGACAGCGGCGAACCTCCTTCCATCCATTCGTTCGGCCCTCCCTAGCGCCCTCCCTCTCTTACGTTACGTTGACTTCCATGTGTTCGCGATGCAATCGGTTGTATGGAAGTCTGCATATGGTCTAAGGGTCTGCATGTTTAGCCTTCACACTCGACACGGTTTAAAACCCCGTCGGTTTTTTTTATATATTTTTTAAAGTTATATTTCTAAACAGTTTTTTCTTGATTTTGGGTACGTGTTGGGTTAGTTTTGGTTAGCACTTGGTTAGTTTCCTTTTCTTGAGCCCCCGTACCGAGCGAAGCGAGCGGAGGGCCATGCGAAAAGTGAAATATGCACTGAAAGTGAAGTGTCGGCACTTTCTACGATATATTTTGCTTTATCTAACGAAAAACCAGGATATATTTAACAAAAGCCGTATTATAGTGTATAGTGGATATACAGCAGCTTGCATGTGTTTCCGCGAATACATTCCACTGCATTCAATAGTCAACGTAAGGGAGGGAGGGCGCTAGGGAGGGCCGAACGGAGGGATGGAAGGAGGATCGCCGCTACCGCTAGAGTTTTTATGTGTATGTTAAACACTCAGTGATCACTTTTCAGACTCTACTCCGATTATTATGTGTGTATTTCGTGCATTAATTAATCTGCTGAATAATAAGTGTTCTTAATATCGGTATTTGTTGTGGAATTAATGATGGAGCGGTCGAACTTTATTTGTGTTATCAAGTTTGACAGCCTGTAAAATCTAAACGGTTAAAGAAAGAGCAAAATAGTTTGCACTTTCTTATTTTGCTTTTTGACACTAATTTTAGATTTAATTTGAAGTTAAGACATTTGGGTTAAATTTAACCTCTGGTTAAAAATATAAAGTTAATGTCAAACGATAGCTTATAAAAAACCAGTATAGGAAAATGCAAACCATTTTGCTATATCTTTAGTCGTATAGATTTTGTTATTACGCATGCATCATAATCAACGATCATCGCAAGCTGCAGCGTGCTTAAAATGATGTTTATGGTGCGCCTACTTTTTTAAAGGTTGCTATAGAAACATTTGATCATGTCAAATGTGACAGATTAATATATTCGTCAATATATCCCCTAAGTTTAATATTTAAAACATTTTTGAGATTATGATGCATTCGTAATAAAAAATAACGTATGATATACGTGTATAAGAGGCCTTTAAAACCCTTGCGACTTACAAAACACTTCGCTGCGCGTCGTGTTTTGAAATATGTCGCGCGTGCTTTAAAGGGCCTCTTATACACTTATATCATAATATACTATTTACAGGTTGTCTTTGATAAATGGCCGATTTTCATCTATCAATATCTCGAAAAGAGTGGGAAATAGATATAGGACATTATTCATGAAATGTGTTTAGAATTTCATGTAGAATCTAAATGTGCATTAATATACAGGACATTCTGTTTAAAAAAAGTTTAAACGTACGCCAGGTTTTTATGAAGCACTCTGTATAATTGAAAATATTTTTACCATATGCGCCACAACATATCCTACAATTTTTGTATATAACATTTTTAATTATTTCTGTAAATAAGGGACACTAATGGGCCACCCTGTATATCTACGTCCTACGTCTGAATTGAATGGTTAATACAATACACCAAACTTCCCGCAGATTCAGAAAATTGCGCCTCATTTGAGTGAGGAAATCCTTGATTTCCTCCAGCATGGTGTAAAAACCTTTAAAAAATACCATTTTCCAAGATAGAAAACCATCCACATTTTTCCTGGATATTGAATTAAATTAAGTCGTCACGCATAAGCATTTAAAGATCCTTTACAGGCGTAGCCGACTATATCAAAATCGGCCTCTCCTATTGGTCGATCCATCTCGTATTACAGTATGTCTTCGTGATGCAATCAATTTCTCGCAAGAGCTCTCATGGTGTAGAGGTTTAGATCGTTATGTCTCACCTGGAAAACACAGGTTCGAACCCCGTTGCTTTTTTAAATGTTTTTTTTTAAGATTATGTATTTAAACACCTTTTTTTCTTGATTTTGGGTATGTTTTGGGTTAGATTGGGTTAGCACCTGGTTAGTTTCTTTTTCTTAAGTCACCGTAGCGAGCGAAGCGAGCGAAGGGCCATGCGGATCGACCAATAGGAGAGGCCGATTTTGATATAGTCGGCTACGCCTGTAAAGGATATTAAAATGCCACGCATAACGCACGACTTTTAACTCTCATAAAGTTGGATGAAGTAGATTTTTTAAAATTTTATTTAGTTTTAATATCGGTTAGTTGAAGTCTATTTAAATCTTGTTTTTACTGTTATTCTTTCCTTCATTTGAAAATTATAAAAATTCGGCGACCAAGTATTTTTTGTGTCCATTGTAACGGAATATATGTTAAATATAATGTTATGAAATATTTGCCTATTCCGCTCCATTTATTCTACCTATTTGTCAATGGTTTTCAATGTTTAGTATATTGATAGGCAATGCTTGAATGCTTCCTTAGCTTGACGCCGTGTTTCTTACAACGGTTGTCACGTGTTTTGAACTGGCCAATGAAAAAAAAACCGTTGAATTTTAAATAGGTAGAATATAGTTTTGAAAGATTTTTTTCTTCAAACGTCAGTAAATCCGTCATTACTCGACTGTGTAGGCGGCCGTGAAGTGTCGTTTTTCCTCCGCCGG
Source organism: Pissodes strobi (assembly GCA_016904865.1). Lineage (NCBI taxonomy): Eukaryota > Metazoa > Arthropoda > Insecta > Coleoptera > Curculionidae > Pissodes > Pissodes strobi. The sequence continues at coordinate 7,760 of MU194279.1, read as the reverse complement.
AGCTTTACTTTTCACTTTTCCGCCGGCGGAGGTAAAAGTGTTGTCATAGCAACATGGATACAATACAAGGAGGCAACAACTCAAGATTTATTAAACTACGATTTGTATTTATCACTCAATTTGTGACTGCATTTTTAAAAATCACTAATTTAGGAACAAATTGGTTATTATTTAATCGAACTTACTCAATAACTGCTTATCAATACGGAATTAAAACGCAATCGGAGACGAAATCTTAAAAAATAATTATTGTTGACAGTGTCCACTGACAGCTTTATGTTACAATACTATAGCAACAACATGTGCCTATTCACCGACACCGGTCTAAGCCGCCTTGCGAACCCACTTATCTTTAATAATAATTAGATATTATTACTATTAAAAAGAGATGTTTTTGCATTAATTTGTCAACATTTGAAGAAAAAACAGCATATTTTATTTGGAGGAAAAGTTACTTTTCATGGCTTGCTCTCTCACTCCGTTCGGCTGTTAAACACGAGCGCGCCATGAAAAGTATCACTTTTCCTCCATATAAAATAATATACTATTGTAGCATCTTGTGTTAGAACGTCGGCACGGTGAGTCGTAGTAATTTTTGATCTTAAAATATCTTATTCATTCTGCATATTTTTCAATAATCCTTTCATACTTTAAATATATAATTAAAAATTGTTTCCAATTCAGTTAGATATATTTGGCTTTTGTATTGCATTTTTAAGTAATTGCTATTTTAACAATTCTAAATTTTTTTGGCGACCTTAAGGTTAAATACCGATTTTTTTGGTGAATAGTGGCGTTTCTTATTGGTCAAATTCGCGTAATTTGATAATGGTTTAATCCAAATTTGTCGAGAGCGGAATTATTTCATCGTTTTAAACGGTCACACACATTATTTAGATATTTTCATTTAGATTTGACGATATTGTTGGGAGAATTCGCAGAGCAGATTTTATCTTTTCCTTTGGAAGGTAGTAAATTGAATTTCTCTGAGTTTTTCGTAGCAATATTGTTAGGTATAGTAAATTTTCAGACTTATTTCATTACTTTTTCAGATTATTTGTTGCTTTAAACTATAATTATTATTGCTTATCGTGTCAGCGTTTGATCCATGATGTATCTGTATTGATTTGCTTATTAAAGAGGTTAAGCACGTGTAAAATTACCTGGTTGAGTTTTTCTTTATCTATAAACATAGTTCCTATCTCAAAGCGAGATAGTAATTATCTTATCTTTATCTTTGATTAATTGAGACGTAATTTACGTCCAATTATTGTTTATGTGCCAAGGGCCGTCTTAATAAATTAAGTACCTATTTGGAGTCATTAGACTTGTTTAAGAGAGGTTATACCGCGTTCTTCCTTTTTTTTATTAAAGTAAGTGATTTTCTATTTGAAGTTGCCGAGAGCCACTGTTGGACAAGTTTCATAATTTTCTTTTAAATTTCTAATTTCAATCATCATTTCCTTTGAATTTCATAACTCTAATTAAAGAAAAGAAATACCTTGAGTAGTAGTAATTATTCATAGTGTCATTTAATCATAAGTATCTATAATTTTTGCTGAACTTAAATTGTAATTTAAGTTCTGATTATGTAACCAGTGAATTTTCAAGTTGTTGGTTAAAACCTTGTATATCAAACTGAGGTCCATAGCATACTCTTTTGCATAATTATAATTAGCAGTGTACACCGGTCTGAGACACCCAATTTTTTTTTTCATGTAAACGTTCAACGTTCCTACAAGAGAACAGTCACGCAGATCATTGTGGTGACAGTCGATCCGATAGCAGGCACGTGCAGACAACTGGGAACCATTCCTGGAATGACTGGTAAGCCCTGGACACGCCTATAGCTAGGAAGCTTAGGTACAGGCAGTTGAAGTTTCCACAGGAGGTCCCAAACGATCACGTGGTTTGCGGATAATACAATACAATACAATACTACATACAGAACAGTTGGGAACGTAGGTAACGCGTTACTTATATGAAAGAATTGCAAAGACCTAGATTTTATTTATTTTAAATTTGTCAAACACCAAAGCTAATTTCAATTTCATCATTTTGGTAAATCAAATTCTCAGTGATCAATTGCATTTGATTGCATTTGTAATCAAATTTTAAGTCAATTCTCATTTTTACCATTTTCGTTAACTAAATTCTAAGTAATCAATTATTGTATTTGATTGCATTTGTAACCTAATTTTAAGTCAATTTTCATCTTATGTTCATAACTGCAGTGCACATGGTACCATAAGTTGTAATTTAACCATATTATAGTTAATATATAGTTGTTTTTAATCTACCTTTTTTGATTTATCGTAAGTGGCGCCATATAAATTTTAGATCACCAAAGGAAATCGTTTAATCCACGCCTTCAATTAAACTAAATAAATTAACTTTTGCTCTATCCTTACAAATTGGCGAATGACCCAAATAATAAGTTATAAGTACGACTGAGCTAGAAATTCATCACAAAGTGGGCAACACTAATTAGTTACAAAGTAGCGCCCAACTAATTAATTAAAATAATTAAATACCTTTTAGTTACACTATTAAATATGTTCTAGTTCAGGACTTCAACACAGCTGCAGAAAATATTTTTGCCATAGAAATGTATTATGTATTGTATTTATAAAAGCACCATAATAAATACATAAAACATAGGGAGTGTATGCCCGCCTGGCACGGAGATGCAACCATCGAAATCGCCTGTCCTTTCTTTTTTAATTTCAGAGGTAAGAATTACAGAACATATTAAAATTATAGCTTTGTGGAATCAACATAAGTTTTTGATTTTTTTGCATTTTGAAAAATTAATTTATCAATGACGCAACACGATATGGCGTGACAGGTCATTACCATTCTCATTAAGTACTATTTAATCATCTGTTAACAAATTTCTAGCCTTAGCTAAAACACCTTAGTCGATTTGGCCGCTAGCTCTTCTACTATATCTTATCTATTGATATGGCTTTTCGCCTATGCTATTTATGTTATATTTATGAGCTTGAGGGAGTTCCTCGTCATATGAGAGTTTTGGCGGAAGCAGAACGGTATCAAAATATTGTTAAGAAAAGAAGACATGAATTGGGATTTCTTGAATTAGAATACATAAGCATGTTGTAATTGCAATGTTCGTGTGTTGGAAGAAATAAGAGCTTTTGAAGAAGATCCTGATCCTACTGTTTTAAAAGTAATTTTTAACCATGATACTTGTTGTTGGTTTGCAATCAAGATGCAATTCATAGGATCTCTCTTCAAACAAAAGTAAATATATACATTCAACAAGAAATATGTCTTCCTGAAGGCACGACAGTATGTCGCAATCATCTGGATATCAATGGTATCCTGTTAACCCCTTTACAAATTGGACTGAAATATATATCAAGGCCAGTTAAACTAAAAGGTACAGAGCTGACAGCGTTTCCTGGATGTCTGCGAAATATTTTAAAATTTGAAAACGAGTATAACTATAGGGAGCATGAATTCAAAGCGTTGAACTCCCTAACCAAATTGAGATCTCTTTAATAGATGTAACCACGTTAAAGTGTATAACAGATAAAGGACAATTTCAAAAAAAAGATATTATATGTTTTCTACGCAAACTGAGACAAGGTGTCTCGGACGATTTTCTTACAGCTGTATTTTCATACCCTAGTCGAAAATCATCATCGCTAGTAATTTCAAAAATATTAAAGTCTCCAATGACATATTTTGTGCCAAATTATTTGGGTTATAATCATATTACCCGCGAACAGTTTGGAAGAGAACATGTAACTGAATTTCCAAATAACCTTTACAATCTACAACCCAGAGCTATTGCGTTTATAGATGGTACCTATTTGAAAATTCAAAAAGGCAGTGATTTTAAAGTCTTAAGAAAATTGTTCTTAGTTCATAAATCATATCATCTGTTAAAACCAGACTTAATTGTTGCTCCCGATGGGTATATCTTAAGTATACATGGTCCATACTTTCCAGATTCAGCAAATAATGAAGCCAATATGTTGTTACATGAATACAATAAGAACAATGGACGTTTGAGAAATTATTTTCGAGAAGGAGATGTTGTTGTTGTGGATCGGGGTTATAGGGATTCTGAAAAATTTCTTCGAAATATTGGCTTACACGTAGAAATGTCTGCTCCTCTTAGTGGTTGAGGTCAGTTAACAATTCTAGAGGTAAATTCATCCAGACTCATTACCAAATGGTGGATTGTAGAGTCTCGAAATGGACGAAATGATTTTTAAATTATTTCGTGATCAACTTCCAAATTTAACTATTCCGCACCTTCGAGATTACTTAAGTATCGCCTGTACAATAATAAATAAATATCAACCTACCATTCACATGCAAGATGCAACAAAAGATTTAGCTCGAGAAATGCTTAGGGTGCAAGCTGAAGGATTGCTTAGGAGACATGGTGTTTAAGAATCTATGAACGATGACTCAATTCGGCATTTTCCTATTTTGGATCTTAATAAATTGAGGGACTAAACTTTTGGTATTTTTCAATTAAACTTATCTCCTTAATATATTCAAGATAACAATCAGGACGACAGGAATATATTTTTTAAATATTATTCGAGAACAAATGATTTAGGCTTTCTGCGAGTTCGAGTTAGATCGCGTCACCGTAATATCACGGTCACGGTATAAATAAATATATACGGTAGGTTCACTTGAGACAAATTTTCAATTTCGCTGACAGTTTTTAGCTTCGAAGCGAATCCTGATCAATCTGGTTCGTGGCCACCGATGGCTCCGCTACGAGGGAGAATCTACTGTCAGTGTGCAAACGCCTTGATATTGTGCACTGTTGGGTCGCGTTGAAATAATTAATTATTAAGATCGCTACAATGACGAGATATTGTTGTGCGGATAATTGTATTACAAAAGTAGGTGAAGGATTTTCATTTTTTAGATATCCCAAAGACCCTATCAAGTAAGATTTATAAAGACAGTTCTCTTATTAGATATGCATGCAGTTTTTCAATTACACTTATAACCGGTTTAACAAATGTCTTCATTAAAATTCTGTTATTTACCTAAATTTGGATAAAGACAATAGTGAGAAAAGAAAACAAGTACGACAAAAATAAAATGCCCGTCACCACTAGCGTGAGCAAAAAACCGTTTATATTTTAATAATTGCGAATTTTTCACATTACCTTTTGTGTTTTTAAAGCCTGTCACGTTCAGATTTTGGGAGTTCGAGTCATTATTAAGTTTTGAAGCACCCTCGTAGCTATTCCGTCTAGCATAGCTAGACGGAATAGCTTTCGGAGGGATTCGTTGCGCGAGTCTCGGCTTGGTACGGCCCGACCGGATGGTTGGGGGGACACGAGTTTTGCGGGAAAAAGGACTCGTCTTCCTTTTTGACTAAAGAAGTGGTTTCGTTAAGTCGGCCGTAGGTTTATCTTTCGCCGAAGGCGGATTTTGGTCGATTTACGGGGAAGTATTTCCGTTTTGGTTCTGGGAACCTGCTAGTGAGATACGTATAGTGTTCGTTGTTCGAAGTTTTATTAGCTACCTCCACTTGGTCAACCCAGTCATTGTACGTCGTGTGTTTTGTTGTTATTGAATCGAGTGCCCTTTTAGTAAGGTAAGAATTTCGTATTATTAGCCTTTATTTCGCGGTTTCGTGGGTCTAGTATTATTATTCACTATTGCATTATTCTTTCGATTATTAATTGCGGGTTCAAATGTTTAAATTTAAAGATTTCATTGCGTTGAATTAATTTTTTTGATACGGTTAAATTGACATGAGAATTTAAGCAGCCCGCATATTACCCCGGAACGGAATGGAACGGAATGGAATGGAACGGAATGGAATGAAAATTCTGAATTCCCGCACATTAGCGCGGAAGTCCGCGGAAAAGATTTGTATATGAGTGGTTTATTTTTAGGCTAGCTTGATAACTTTGTGTTTGTTGCCGTGGAACCACGGAAAAATTCACTCGCAGAGCAATCCCAGCGATTCCGTTCCGTTCCGATCCTATCCGC
>MU194278.1:3055-19783 GCA_016904865.1 Pissodes strobi | reverse complement strand
ATCAATAGCCTAATGCTCCGCCTACTCTTTTTTGGTTTGGCCGATCACTTCTAAAGATGCTGTAACCTGCTAGATTTATGATGCTGTCGTGCTAATTCATCCCTTAGCCATGTTTCTGTTAGCTACCCTTGCCTTCCATTCATCAATTTTGTTTACCACTGAACTGAGGTTGCTATACCAAAATGAGATCTCAACTACCTCAACCAGACTTAGTTTTTTGCAAGTTTTTCTAGTATTTTGGGAATGCCATTGACGTATTTTATTATCAGGTTTGATTGTCCTTCACTCTTTTTTGCTTGCCAGCTCTGCCAAAGACTGCTTTAGGTATTTCCGTTGGTTTTCGGTTTGATCACCTTTAATGTAAACTCCAGGAAATTTTTCCTCCAATGTTTTTCTATTTTTAAGAGCTTTCAATGCTTCCTGTCTTGATGGTAATACTACTTTTATTGGCCTTTTTTTATTTGGTGCCTCCTTTCCAACTCTATACACCTTGGCAGTCTCCGGTATTTTTAAATTAAGTCCCACATACATTCTACTTATCGTTTCTTTATCCACCCTCTCTTTCTCCTCTGCATTGGCCTCATCCACACCAAAAAAATTATATTGTTGGCTCGGCGTTCTCTTTCCCTCATCTCAAATAAAGTTGGCTCTACTCCCATCTCCACCCCACTTTCTACTGGCATTTTGATGTTTTCCATTTTTTTATAGATTTTTTTAAGGCATCAGCATAGCTCACCGCAGGAATTTTTTTCTCAACCTGACTCATTTCTTTTTTTATATCTGCTATATTTTCCTTTAAAGCCTCATTTTCATTTTTCCTCCTTTCTATCGATTTTTTTTTAAGAGTCTAACTCATTTTTTAATTTTGCCAGATTTTTAGCTGCTTCCTCCCCCTGCTGTTTGTTTTTTTTTTAGTTCCACTTGTGACTTTTGCACTATTTCTTTTACTACTGAAGTTTTGGAGACTGCTCTATCGGACCACCATGCACAGTTCCTTATTTCCTGTTCCGTGAACAATGAAAGGCAAAAAATTTAAATTATGTTAATAAACGTGTTTTTGTTTTTTAAATAAGCTTTAAGCTTTTGGGCGCGAGCTGCGACCTGGTTGATCGGGATCGTATAATTGGAATGCAGAGATGTCAGTATTTCATATAATATGTTTTCAGATAATATAAAAGGCTTAATAAATTTGGTTTTCCAAGAAGAAATATTATACAAGAAAGCAATCAAGTACAGAAACAGGAACGAATTAAATTATCCTGTAAAATAAAGCATAGAAAAAGACCAGGCATAGTTAGTTAGCAATAAAGAATATAAAAAATAGATTTGATAAAAATTTTCAGCTACTTACTGTCATATAGTACTGTAAATATTCCGGAGGTTCTTTACGCTTTTTCTCGGCAATTTTCCCAAGTATATAATATTGCAGCCATCGTTCGTCAGGTTCGTTGGAATCGTCGATTTCATAGAGCCCTATTGCATGCTCCAAACTGTTTCCAGAGCTATCGAGATAGCTTTCCTTTTCAGTTTCAAGCAGTTCAAACCTAAAAAACAATCATGTGAAATCGTTCGCCATCAACTCCACACCAAAGCACTGTTCACTTCGCTTTTATCTCCCTAGATTATGCCACTTTATCACGAGTGGAGCCTACCCCACATATCAAACAAATTTCAACGCTCCTACCCGGTCTTTCCGTGATCGGATAAAAACTGGTTGGAGGGAAGAGAATGTAATTTTAAAATAAAATATTTTTTTGTCAATATAATTTATATTCTATATTGTTACTGGCAAACATTTGCCTTTAACATTACTTGAAACTCTAATCATTGTTGACTCGTCTCACGATCGACTAATATTGACTGAAACGTTGTTTTTTTTGATGAATTTTAAAAATTGTAGTTTTATGTTCGTGTAAAGCATTGGCATTTTGTGTAATCGAATTCAATGTTGTCCGTTGTACTGAACGGAGTACAAATACTACATATAATGAATTGTTTACATGAATTACCTTAAATTCTTCGGCCACATCACACTAAGACATATACTGGATCGAAGTTCTAGTAAATTAATATAATATTTCATAATTACAATACTTACTTTTCCATACTAAAATTCTCAGACTCATACTTGATCAATCGAGAACAAAACGAATGAACCATGTACTCAAACGAACCACCCTCAATCCATAAAACTAAGTTTTCAGGGTCCAGTTCTAAGGCCTTTCTACAGCAAATTTGGGCTGATTTCGCTTTATCGAAGAAATCAGCTTCATTTTTGATTTTTTCGCAGTAGTTTAAGGAATTTTCTAGTTGGGCAGCGTAACTAAGGGCCAAAGAAGCCCAGGAATCCAATCGCATGGGATTTACACATAGATCTAGGTGAAAATACTTGATGCATCTAGCGAATTCTTTCTCCTTGAAGTAGAAATCACCTAAAAGTAGGAATTTTTTTATAATAATAATTATTTATTTAGCATAATAGCTATATGGAAAAAGCATTACAAACATTTAAAACTTAAAACTAACAAATACAAATAAAGTAAAACAGGAAAATGTAAAATTGAAAAAAATTAAAGTCAACAAGAAGGTAAAAAGCATACCATCCACCTAAGACAATATATGTTTTCACAATAATACTTTAAAATCATCTAAAGTGTCACAATCTTTAACACTATTCGGTAACATATTGAAATCATGTAAGCCTTTAAATAACACAGAATTGCGCATTTGACTAGTTACATTTCTGGAACAATACGAAATCTGAAGAATTTCGTGTGTTATAACCATGTACATCACTGAAGAATTTGGTTTTGTTACATACATAAGCTGGTAATAGTTTATGTTTTAATTTAAACACAAATAGTACAAATACGTAAACACTAAATGCAATCTTTTGCTTCATAAAACGTGACACGATAAGTGATAATAATGATATTACTAAACCAACAATACTATTAGGAAAAACGCAGAGTAATTGTACAACAATTCAATTAACAACCTTTGCAGGGAAAGATAAAATTCGCTCTGAGAATTACCCAACTAATACTGTTCAATATAAATGAAAATACGTAAAATAATATATGTCACCGTTAAACGATGAAATAATTTCGTTCTCTTTAAATTTGGATTAAACCATTATCAAATTACACGAATTTTACCAATAAGATACGCAATTATTCACCAAAAAATCAGTATTCAAACGTAAAGGTCAACATAAAAAATTTAAGATCATTAAAATCGTCAATCACTCGAAAGTGTAATATAAAAATGCTAAATCTTTACTTTAGTGAAATATGATTAACCGAATCAAAAACAGTTATCAATTCTGTATTTAAAATATGCAAAGACTATTGAAAAATAAGCAGGATGAACAAAATATTTTGAGATCAGAGAATCACTTACCGCGTCAGCGTCTACACACAAGATGCCAACGACCATTTTTTTTTCAAAATTGTACGTTTTGCCTATTTTAATTTTCAACGCTTGGATTGGGCAATTTAAAACACGTGACAACCGTTGTAGGAAACCCGGCGTCAAACTAAGGAAACATTCAACATACGCTAAATGTAGCAATCTATTGTAGATTACCGGCATTGTACAACACTCTACGTTCTTCAATTACCTACTACACGAGATAAGCCCGTTTCCGAACAGATGGCACTGCCTATCAATATACTGAACATTGAAAACCGTTGATAAATAGGTAGAATTAATGGAGCGGAATAGACTGATATTTGATAACATATATTCCGTTACAGAGCGGCTACACTGTTATATAACAATAATTTGGTGCTGCATGATAATTGATTCCCTACTCTCGCAATGAAGTTAATTTTCTTTGAGAATTTACGTGTTACATAATCAGCATGCGCATGAAAGTTTAGATTTGAATCAAATATGACTCCCAAGCATTTTATTTGGCTTTCATGCATGATTCTGTCACCGTTGATAACTATGTTTATATCATCAAAATTAACATTTTTTAAACTGTGCTTTTTACCAAATAAGCAAAACTTTGATTTTAAAGTGTTCACTGACAGTTTATTGTTACAAAGCCATTTGAATAAGTTCTCTAAATCATCATTCACAACCCGCTGCATGTGATTTGCATCCGTTCCCGCCAAGTAAATCATCGTATCATCAGCAAATAGTTCGATGTTACACTTATTTACAGCTCCAACAATGTCGTTGACATACAACAAAAACAACAGGGGACCCAGTACGGTTCCCTGCGGCACTCCATGAGTAACACTTAATGGATCGGACATAAATTCAATATTCTTTATTTTGTCTTAAAAACTATAATAAATAGCATAGACCATGTCAAAAAACACTTCGTAAAACAAACTTACAGTATGTTTAAAAAATCAACTTCCGCAGCAGGAATTTGTCAAAACAAGTTAGAAATACCACATTACGCAACAAGGTACAATAAGTACAATACAATAAGTATCATTCCTATATAAACATTCACAAAATACAAGTACACTTAAAAAAAAAAGCTGACAATAACAGCTCTACTGCACTATGTTTATGGTCACTTGTGAGCCTTTAAAAAGGTTTCAAACTCCGAAACTGTATAGAAAACATTACTGAAAAGCAGTTGCTTAATTGTGGTTTTGAAGCTCACTATTGAGGTTGGTTGCTTAACTTCCATAGGTAGCAAATTGTAAAGATGGCTTCCAGAATAAAAAGGTGACTTTCTATATAATTCATGTTTGAGCTTCTCAAGAAGCAAATTATTTCTACCCCGAGCGTTGTGTTGGTGTCGATCACCTACTATAGGCAGTTTATTCCTATTTTTAAATATAACTTCAAGAATTTTCAAAATGTAAATACCAGATACTGTCAAAATCTTTTTTTCTCCAAAAATATTTCAACATGATTGACTAAAGGGAATATTAAAAAGAATCCTAATAATGCGTTTTTGAATAACAAACACTCTCTCCAAATGTCCAGCCCTACCCCACAGCACTATGCAGTAACTAAGTACGCTGTATACTGAGCTGTAGTATACATTCATTAACTCCCTGAAATCCAATGGCTTCTTTAGTTGGTTTATAAGAAAAGCACTCTTACTTAATTTTCTACAAACACTATTAATGTGTTCAGACCAGTCCATGTGCTTGTCGATCATTATCCTAAGAAATCTAGCTGAATTCGAGCATGAAATAGATTTACCTTTAAAGTTAAAAACCAAATTATTTGGTTTTCTATACTTATTGCAAATTTCAACCGCATCAGTTTTTGCATGTGAGTTTATTGGATACACACCAGTCATTGATTTCAGTTAGACATAAAAGGACATTTCATTGTAGGTTAACTGGATCTGGATCGGAGATAACGGCTGTAGTGTCATCACAAAAAATAAAGATCCCAGCACTTTCAACAAAATCTGCCAGATCATTAATGAAAATTATAAAGATAAGTGGACCCAAAACGCTATCTTGAGGTGTACCCAAACCCATTACAAACTCCGCAGAAAGTTCTTCTCCAATCTTGACACTAAATGGTCGGTCGGGCAAAAAAGACTGAAACATCGTGCTTATGTTACCTCTAATTCCCACTCTATCCAACTTCATAGCAACAAAATTAGGATCCACTGAGTCAAAAGCACGCGAGATATCAAACAGCAAAAGCATTACATGCTCATTTCTGTCTACGCAGTCAAAAATGTGCTGTGTTAACTCCACTCCAGCACTCTCTGTAGATAGGCCTTTACGAAAACCGTGTTGACTGTAAGAGAAAACATTATGAGCATTAAGGAAATGTGACGCTATGTCATGAATCACTTTTTCAAAAATCTTTGAAAATATACCAGAAGTGCGATAGGTCGATAATTTTCAATATTATTTTGCTCTTCTTTTTTAAAAATTGGTACAATCACTGATTTTTTAAGTTGTTCGGGAAATAGGCCTTGTTCCATTGATTTGCTTATAATTATTGACAATATTATCGAAAGCTCTTCAACACATGCTTTTATAAGACAGATATTATCAGGTCCAGTTCATTTTTTGTTTCGTAAAGATTTAATTATATTTGCGATTTCTATTGAGGTAGTCGGTGAAAAGACCATAGAGTCTGAAACATGTTTGCCAAAAGTACATGTGTCGGATAGCTGGGTGCCAAAATGGGTATATAGTTTATCCTATACAACACCAGAAAGATATTTACTAAATTCATTGGCAATATCATTCTTATCCGTTAATGTTTTATCTAATATGTTTATTTCCGTTATTACATTTAATTTTCTTTGTTTATTATTGCATCTTTAAATGTAACCCTTTGGTGCCTACTATGCGATTGAAACCAACTGAGAACTGTTTTAATACCGCTCATCTTGCGCAACAGTGTTTCTCTGTTAACTGTTTCGAATGCTCTCCTAAAATCTAAAAATATCGTCATTGGTTATTACGTAGTCAATCAGGGTTTCGCTTCTATCGGTTATTCGTGTGGGAGTATCAACAATCTGGGTGAATCCATTTAAATACACGTCAGATAATAATTGTTTACCATAAATAGATGGTTTCGTCAGATCGAAGTTAAAATCTCCCATTATTATGTTGACACCCCCAAACGCACTCGCCTCATCAAGATAGTCTTTAAAAAAGTCAACAGACCGAGCATTCTCGATCTGGGGTGGATGATATAAAACTGTAAAAAGGTACTTAATTCTAGGCATACAAACTTCAATAGACAATAACCACATGTAGTTGTCAATAGATTGAGCTGATTTTACTTTGTATTTAAGGTCTTTTCTCACTAAAACCAAGACTCCTCCTGTTCTCCTATTGTTAGTTACACATTGCTCCAAACAGTAACCGTCAATGTCCAATTCAACTTGGTCCACGTCTGCAGACACATGAGTCTGGGACAAGAAAATCAATCTAGGCTTCCAATCGTTTATCAGTACCATTATATTGTCTTTATTGTTTAAGTATCCTTAGCAGTTGAAATACACAATACTTGATGTTAGAGGTTCATTGGTATTTAACTGCTATTGCAAAAAATTTTTTTTCTGGTCTTTTCTATGCGTTTATAGGTCTCGCAATTTGTGTGATCCCATACAGTGTGATCGGTTTTTAAATTCATCCTGTATTTTTCATTAGATGCCACACAGTTTGTGCATTTGGTTGGATTTCCTGGGCATTCTTTCACGTCGTGATCTCCGGAACATTTAGCACATGATTTTTTGTCTTTGCAATCTTTTTGCAAATGTCCATATTTATTACAGTTGTAATATCGAATTATTCCATAGTCGTTATAAAGCCAACATCGATTCCATCCCAAATTCATTTTTGCTTATTAATGAGCGAGTTATAGGTGTTAGAGTCAACCTCAAAAATTATATTGAACTTTCTGTTTACCACCTGCATTCTTCTTAGAATTTTCAATTTAAAACCAGTATTACTTTCTACAAGATCATTCTGTTTTATAACTATTTCGATAATGTCGTCATCTGCAGCACCAAATTCACCCTCATCGATTCCCACCACCTTGATTCTATGATCGTGTGTCCTTGGCCTATCAACCTTAGCAATTGACGCATATGTTAACAGAGCCGAGCAGACTGTACTGTTGATCGCCTGAGATTGTTTCATTTTAGCTATTTCCATCTTAAGATATTGATTCTCAGCTAAAAGTTGATCAACTTTCTCATTTAGCTCACTTGTGTTTTTGAGCAACAAACTCAGAGTATGGTTTATTCCCTCAATGAGACTCTGATCCACACAATCATCCACTCTACTCCGCTTTCTAGATCTTATAGATCCGTTATCTTCACCATGAGCATCAATGCACTGTTTGCATCTCCATGTTGACTTTTTCATGTGAAATCTTCAGAAATCAACAGTTTCACACTTGCCATGTTAAAAATTTTTACACAACATACACTGAATAATACTCTTCACATCGTCAAATACTAACTTACACTCAACACAATTAGTTCCACCAGGATAATCTCCATCAGTGAATACCATCACTACAAACTCGTTGCCTTCCTTATCAGGCCGAGCACAAGGCACAATTATTTATTTTATATACGGAGCAAAAAATTGTGTTTTATTTCCTATTGTTCACACTTAAATTCTAATTTGCCACCAACTTGATTACCGAAAAACGTCAGGATGTGTCCTGATGGATTAAGCACGTCCAACTTCACTACCTCAAAAATCGCGATTTTTTAAATACTAGTTTTCTTGCAATTTGCAAATATATGGAGCGGTATAAATTTACAAATACACGTAAAATAATGGGACATACAATTGAAAAAAATATATATGAAAGACATTTCAGAAAGATAGTTGCACCAATAACATACATTTATATTTCATTTGGATTAGCAGAATGGTCAGAATGTGACATGCCACAATGGAAAATGTAAGAGTCGAATAAACAAAGTTTAAATTAATGAAACTATACAATTAAGGGGATCTGAGCAACTTTGTATATTGGAAGTTTCTGACTTATCCAGGATTTACCCGTTATGAAATTAGCCAATACTAATTCTTTAACTGACTAATTAGTATTTAAATGACAGTATGTTTATTCATACAATAATGGTTTAGAAATAGAATAGAATAGAAAAGATTTATTTGTTCCATCGTAAAATAAATTACATAGACCTCAGAGAGGTGAAGAACTTGTCACACAATTTTAAATATTTGTTACAATAAATAATAATAACAATAATAGTACAATATGTTATATCACCAACATGACAAGTACAAAAATTACAATACAGAGTTAAAACATTATCACAGGATCACAGTCATTGACATTATCAAAACTTAAAGTCAACATTACAATCAAAATGAGTACTGAAAAAATTCTCCTACATTATAGAACGGATTTTCAACCAATATACCTTTTAGAGCATTCAAAGATTTTTTCTCTGAAAGAGACCTTATTTTATCTGGGATTGTATTCCAGATTTTTAGTAGACTAAAATGAACATTTCTCTGTACAAATGTGTATCTTGTTTTATCTAGTAAGAAATCACTTTTTGTTCTAGTGTTATAATCATGTGTTTTGGCATTTGATTTAAAAAGTGTTCCATTTTGTAATATAAACTTTATTGATTCTAAAATAAATAAGTTTGTAACTGTAAGGAGTTTTCTTTCTTTAAACACAGGTCTGCAGCTGTCTCTATGTTTTACTCCGAACAATTGCAGAATTAGCACCCTGTCAGCTTCAACAGAATTTCCCCAAAAAATAATCCCATACTTTATCCTAGACAGGATGTGTGCATGATATACAAATAAAGCGGCCTCCACACTCACCTCACTCATAAGGACTCTAAGTGCGTAGCAATACCTCGAGAGTTCCCCCGACATGCGCTCTCCAGTCCAACCTCTGATCAATTGTCATACCTAAGAATGAAATGGTTTTTGTTGTCTCATAGTTTTTTTCATTGTTTTTATATGTAATATTTTCATTACCCCTAACTGAAAACTGCATGATTTGAGTTTTTTCTACATTCATCAATAGGTTGTTGTCAGAGAACCACCCCCACAGAGTGCCAAGCGAACCCTCAAGATGCCGCCCCATATCTAATCCCACCTGGTTGCTCATAATGATGGAGGTATCATCTGCATACAGAGCTACATGGTCATCAATCAGTGACGGAAGCTCATTTGTATACAGTATATATAACAGCGGGCCCAAGATTGAGCCCTGAGGAACACCCTTCCTTACATGCACCACATTCAATTTTATCTTTGTACCAATTTGATTATTTTCAACAACACACTGCCTTCTGTTCGTTAAGTAAGATGTCATAAGATTTTTAGCCACACCCCTAATTCCATACATTTCGAGCTTCCGAACAAGAATGATGTGATCAACACTGTCGAAGGCCTTTGAAAGATCCAGACATACTGCAATAGTTTGCTTATTTTCATTCATAGACTCTAGTATTTCCACTAGTGCCGAATATATAGCCCTTTCGTAGAAAAACTCTTTCTGAACCCAAATTGACAGTTGTTGATCACAGCACTCCCATCCAAAAAACCCAAAATTCTTTCATACATTAGTTTTTCAAAAACCTTACCTATGTTTGATAAGAGTGACACTGGTCTGTAATTTTTCAAGTCTTCTTTATTCCCCTTTTTTTAAAAAATAAGTTTGACATATGCAATTTTAAGTGCATCCGGAAAAATACCCTCCCGAAAGCAGAGATTTATTATGTGAGATAAAGGTTCTGATACAACATCAGCCACTGTCTTTAAGAGAGTAACTGGTATCTCATCATCTCCCACAGATTTTTTGTTTTTAAGTCCCTTGATGCATTCACACACCTCTTGAGCTGTGGATGCTGCCAGGAAGATAAAGTTGTTGTTCACTTTAATCCTTGAGTAGTCTGTGGTAGGCCCCCCGACATCTGGACATGCATTAATAAATTCATTATTTATTGTGTTAAGTAAGTCCTTTTCAGAAAACTTCCCCGCATCAATACTGTCAAAAAGTGTTGTAGTGCCCTTATCTCTATTAGTTATTTTATTAATTAAAGACCAGTGAGCTTTACTTTTGTTTTCAGACTGGAAAATATATTTTGTATTGTATAGCAATTTTGCTGGTTTAATGACTTTTTAGAACATTCTCCCAGGATTCACTTAGCAGCTCCTGACAATACTGTTCAAGTTTAACTTAAAAATCTTTTAGGAGCAGCTGCTTCCTCTCCCTTTATTATTATTTTTTTTTAATTCAAAATGTAATACTTGCCCGTGATGGTCTGAGAGAGCCGAGACCTCAACAAAACCTTTGAGATATTCAAAATTAACAAAGAAATTATCAATAAGTGTAGCTGTTCTTTTCGTTGCCCTTGTTGGCTCATATATTGTTTGTGTTAGGTTAAGTGTCACAAGTAAGTCAAGAAATGTATTCCTGTCAGGAGTAGAATCAAGTAAATAAACATTAAAATCCCCACATAAGATTACTTTATAAAATTTAAAATGAACTTGAAAATATAAGAGAATTTCCTCAAGTTGCCCTATAAAAACATCGAAATTACCTAAATTAGTACGATACACAGATATAATAACAATTTCACACAGCCACATTCAATGTGCCCTTCAATAGATTTATTCTCTATGTCCGTTACTGGCTCAAAAACATCCTCTGCCACAGAAATGCCTGCCCCACCGTGCTGCATTTCTTTTCTCGAAAAACACCCATTAATCGTAACCATTTCCATTTTCTCCTTTTTCATCCAGTGCTCAGTTACACACATGATGCCTGGTTTGTATTCTTGGTCTCCAATGAAAGCTTCTAACTCCCCAATTGTGTTGTGTAGGCATTGGATGTTTTGATGTACAATCGATATTATATTATTTAGATGTGGCTGATCATTTCTTCGGGCAGCGTTTGCCGGGTTGTCAGGTACGGTATTTAGTTTTTTGATTTTATGATGTGTGGCTCACCTTTAAAGTATTTTATTTGTAAATTTTCTTCTCCATTTTCTTTTCTTTTTCTCAACTTTTCTCTAATAACTTTATACTGAAGTTGTTGTTGTTTTGTTTTATCTGTGGAAAAAGCCAATTCTGCAAACTGCTGCTTTTCCTTTATCAGTTTAGCCTTGGAAATCACTTTTTTTTTAGATCTGCTTGAGAGTCCATAATAATTACTTTTAGGGGTCTAGTCTTCCCTTGCTCCCTTTTGCCTATCCTAAATACCTTCAATGAGTCATGTATGACCTCTTGACAGCCAATTCTAAACACTTTTTTTGTTATATTCATGTCATGTTCCTTCCGTTCCTCTGGTTCATCTGATTCCAATTCAGGAATTCGAAATATTACCAAGTTTTTCTTTCTGTACTCCTTCTCTGAAATTTCTCGTATCATTTCAGATGTTGACCTTAGGTTGGAGGTTAGGGGTTCCAGATTTTGAGGATCTGTTTGAAGTTCCTGCTGTTTTAAACGATTAATTTTGTTTTCTAGAAGCTCAATTTGCATCTTTAAACTTTCATTCATTGCTGCCTGTTCCTGGAATTTTTGTAAAATATTTGTGTACTTCGAGTCCATATCTGCTAATTTTTCCATCACGTCAGCAAGCGTGTATTCCTTTTTGTTCGGCGTGTTTACTAGCCCACTGGTCGGCCTTTTAGGATTATCGCAACCTTGACAGTACCATCTTTTCCCATTTGGAACTTTTAGTTCTTTTCCGCAAGTTAATAGTGTAGATTTTGTAATATTTATGCATTTTATATGTGTTAATTTTTTGCACTTACAACATTGGATGGCATAAGTATTTGCTGTTGTGTTTTTACAACTTATGCATTTAACGTCTTTCTTCTCGTCGTCCATTTCTTACAATCTGGCAACGTTGTTAGCGATCACGTTGTCCACTGGCACTAAAATCATCCAATTACAGGAAAAATTCTTCTCCAGAGATTATGACCACACTTCCCTGCGCTCTTTCCTTCTTATGCTCTCGATTAACACGTTTTTTGGATTTTAATTATACTTATAACTTGGAAAATCTCACAAATTTTGATAACCACACAAAGAACCAACTACGCTGTTGCGACGTTGCCGTTATTATATTATATTATTTTCCATATTACGGAAATTTTACATAAACTTGACTTCTTTTTCTTCTAGCCGTTTTCTATCCTTTGGATATAGGCCTCTCTCATATTTTTCCAGTTTTCCCTGTTCTGTGCCACTTGGTACCAGTTAAGTCCGGCTGTTCTTTTGATGTCATCATACCATCTTTGTTGTGGTCTGCCGGTGCTTCTTTTTTCCCCCCAAGGTCTCCATCTTGTTGTTTTACCGCTCCAATTGGTTGTATTGTCCGGCACAGTTCCATTTAAGACTACCTATTCGCCTCGCTATATCTTCGAACTTGGTTCTATTTCTTATCCACTCATTGGGTTTATTGATCTTTAAGCGTTATTCCTAGCATTTTCCGTTCTATTGATCTTTGGTGTATCTTTAATTTATTTAGGATTTTTTTTGTTAGAACCCATGTTTCACATCCGTAGGTTGTTACTGGGAGAATGCATTCCATGTAAACCTTGGTTTTTAGTTTGAGGGGTAGGTTGGAGTTGAAGACGTGTCGCATCTTCCAGTAGGCTGCCCATCCTAGATGTAATCTATAGTTAATTTCAAGTTCTTGATTAGTTTTTCCTAATGTTATTTCTTGACCTAGGTGGACATAAAGAGTTCACTTTCTCTACTTGTTGTCCTAGCACATTTATACTCTCTATGTTTGTCCGTTGGTTTGTCATGAATTTGGTTTTAGAAATGTTCATTTCTAGGCCGACTTTTCTTGCTTCTTGTTGTAGTTCTATAAACATGTGTTCTAATTTTTCACTGTTTCGGGCAAAAATGGCAATGTCATCAGCAAATCTTAGATTACTGAGTTTTTCTCCCGATATGTTAGTTCCTCTATCTTCCCAGTGTAGGCTTTTGAAAACATCCTCTAGCACCAGTATAAACAATTTGGGTGACACAATGTCTCCTTGTCTAACGCCTCTTTTAATCAGGATTTCGTCAACGTCTTCATGTAGCCTTACTTTCATTTTTGAGCGGTCATTTAGTGTCTGTATAATGTTAATATATTCTTGCATTTTTCATTGACCTGATAATTTCCTAAAATTCAACTGTGTCGAAGGTCTTTCTAAAGTCTATGAAGGCGACCCATATTGGGATTCCGTTGCTTTTCGTTCAGTATCCTTACGGTGTGGAGATGTTCTATTGTACTCATGCCTTTTCTGAAGCCCGCCTGCTCATAGGGTTGGTATGTGTCAAGTTTGTATTCAAGGCGGTTTGTTATTATTCTTATAAATAACTTGTAGATCTGTGATAGCAGGCTGTCTAGGTTGCTTGGATCACCTTTTTTATATATCAGTATGACTATCGCGGTATTCCAATCCTGTGGTATTTTTCCCTCGATTAGGCATGTATTAAATAGTGATTTAAGCTCCCTTACCAGTAGGCTTCTATTTTCCTTCAACATTTTCGGTATGATGTTATCGTCACCTGCTGCCTTTCCGTTTTTCAATTGGTTTAAAGCTTTCCGAATTTCTTCTTCTTCAATATCTGGTAGATCCTCGGAGCCAACATTACATATCCTGTTTTTCTGGTCATTGTTTGCTCTTCTGTCATCCTCATTGTCTATTTTGGACTCATACAAACCTGTGTAGAACACCTCTGTTACCTTGAGTATCTCTCTTCGATCCACTGTTATGTTACCCTGTCCGTCTCTCAGGTTGATCATTTCTTTTTTATGTGCGTTTTCTTTTTTAAAGATTTTCAAGCCTCTGTTTTGCTGTATCAACTCTTCTATTCGATTCTCTTGATCCTTTCTTATGTCCTGTTTGGCCATTTTCCTTGTTGTTTTGTTTAGTTCGGCATACTCTACTGTATTCCTTTCGTCGTCTTTAATAAGCTCTCTCCTTTTTTCTAGTAGCTGTTTGGTTTGTGTTGTGAGCTTTTCTATTCTTTTAGTTTTTGATGTTACTAAACTTGCGGTTGTTTTTTTTAATGTTTTTATCAGTCTACTACTACTTGTTTCGTTCAGGCTCTCGTGTGGTGACGTTGTTTCCTTTGTTAGCTGTTCTGTCAACCTTTTGCTATATATTGACTTATTGTCTCTTATTTTACCAGGATCTACATATTATTGGGTGCTGTTGAACTTTTTTGCTCTTTCCATTTTGTGTTTATTACGATCTTGCACCGAACTAATTTGTGATCGCTACCCGTAGTAAAGGAGTTCAGAACGTCGACATGTTTATTTGGTGTTAGCACGTAGTCTATTTCATTTTTTTTTATTTCCATCCGTTTGGCCCAGGTCCATTTTCAATGAGGTCTTTTTTTAAAAAACGTATTCATTATGTATAGTTGTTCTCTTTCCAGGTAATTTGCAAGCATCGTCCCTCTTTCATTTCTTTTCCCCAGACCGAATTGTCCAACATACTGCGAGCTGTTACACTGCTCGCCTATTCTTGCGTTAAAGTCTCCTATTATCAGCGTGTATTTTGTTTTATTTTCTGTTAGGCTCTGTGTGATTTCATCATACAGCACCTCGACTTCTTCATCCTCATGGCTACTTGTTGGTGCATAAATTTTAACGACTTTAATTGTTATATTGGAGTTAATCTTAAGTGTTATGTATATTACTCTATTTGATATGGCTTTAAGTATTTGAAGATTTGGGGAAACTCGTTTGTTGATAATGAAACCCACACCACCTATAAAACTTGACTTGGAAATATTTTATTTAATTATGAGCCACAATTACTTGACACCCAGAAGCCAGAAATATTATATGAATCAGGTAAATCGAAGAAAGGACCCAACTACCAAGTATTAGGCGACTTGAACATAAAACCTACAAGTTGCATAATTTTAACCAAATGAGTTGCCCCTTTTCACGTAACAAAAAGAAGCACAAGAAAAACAAGCAATCGCTTAAGGCACATACGGTTAAGCTGAGGGAAGAGAAAAAATTGAAAAAATGCATTCAAATAGAACCAAAAATAATCTACATGACATAATTTAGATGTTAAATTATATTTAATAAATTCACTGACTTTAAGGAAAAAATAATTTTCCTTCCATATTTTAAAGGTATATAAAAACTCTAAATTAAAGCTTGAAACTACCAATCTTACCTAAAAGGTAATAAATGGCTCGCACTTTTCCAGGAAACTCCACTGATTCGGGTACTTGATTGGTTTTTCCATGAATGAAATCCATGATTTTTGGCAGATGATCATGGAGCGCACATACGGTGGGCACAAGACCGATTATTCGCTTAAATAGTTGTTCCAAATCGGCTGAGATCGACTGGTTCTTGTACGAGTTGAATTCCGGTAGATTGTAAGGAGCGTAGTATTGGTACAACTGGAAGGAGCGTTCCCAGGTGAGCGGGATTGGGTTAACGTTGTGGTCGACTAGATGGCGGGAGATCTGGAAATATATAATTACCTAATTACGGTATTTAGACATTTGCTTTCTAATTGAGATTTAAATACGCTCTGATCGGGTTTCAAACTGAGAGCTTAGATAAAATTGCTTCTGTTTTTGAAGTAAAATTTCACCTTGAAATCTCCCATAACATTAGCGGAAACCGCTGCTTATCGCTTGAAAAAACATCAAATGCTCCGATCCTGGTCAAATTTCTTATCTTCAAATCCTTTTAAGTGAGATTCAAATTTCCCATAATGCATCAAAAGCAAAATACTAGTAAAATTACCGAATATTTTTTGAGCTTTTCTGAGTGTTTTAATTTAGTCTCAATTTTCTCATATTTCCCGACCTCGTGCGGAAAATTGTTATAGAACTTTTTTATAGCAGATATCACGAGGTTTATGAATAGGAGATCGATTTCTTGAAAATAGCTATGCGTTGGCTGGCACGTGCGGCAAGAGAAGATTTTCCAAACTGAAAATCAAATAAATTACCGATTCGGCATTTTCAATCGGATCGATGCAATTTTTCGGTATTCCCTATCTTTAATGTACGAAAGTTTGGTTGCTCCAGAATATTCGGTTTTCCAGCAATAAAATAAATTGTGTCGTGTGAAAACTCGAAAAGGCGAAAAGTTTGAATTCAACTGTATAAGGCATCAACATTTCCAAAGTGTCAATAGATCGACTTTTCTAAAAAAAAATTACTTGTCAAGAAAAAAATACAAGGCTTCATTTTTTTTACCTAGAATCGATGATGAAAACAGGTCAATTTCGCCCTTCGATATTCCAGAAAAATCCCAATTATCACTCAA
>JAEQML010066665.1:0-19786 GCA_016904865.1 Pissodes strobi | reverse complement strand
GCATCGTTTACTCATTAAAATCGTCATTACTATTATTAAAAAGCAAGCAACCATTCTGAAAGTAATCCAAATTTCACAAAGAAATAAAATTGCTTTTTCTATTTTACTTTTATATTAAGAACGTGTCTAATTTAATAAATTACAACAATTGGACATCGTTATTACCCAAGAAACAGTTGGTAATGTTCGTCGAAATTAAACCTAATTTGAACTAAATACAATAAAACGTGAAGTGGATAATGGCAGCAGCATACAATGGGCTAGTCACAATTCAGAATCTTTAATGAACAGCTGGCCTATACGGCAACAATGAGCGAATTGGTGCGTGTGAATTACGTTACCATTAATCAATAGCAGTTTCCAAAAATTATATGAAATTTAACCCAAATTAAGGGCTATAGGTAGCTATTGTGTTTTATAGTTTTTAATCCGGCGATGATGCGTTTTAGACTAAGCCCCAAGTGATTGATAGATTGATTTCGCATACGTATCAGTTTAGGGATTTGTTCTTAGAATTTTTGCTAACATTTTAAATAAATAGTTTCGTTACTAATATGTTACATTACTTTTCAGTAATATTCTGTTTAACAAGTGGTTAATATTGCTTTATACTCAAAAGGTTATTTCATTAATTATTATTGGTTGCCAGTTTAGGGAAGCGCGCGTCAGGCAATTGTCATCCGAGAGATGGGAGGAAAGTAAAATTATTAGTTAAAACAACTTAAATCAGATCAAGCATATTCATTCGCATCAAGCGCATTAATAAATTTAATATAACAGTATGAAGATTTTAAAGGCTAGCTCGAAACTCGGCACATAGTCAGTTGAGAGGATTTAAAAATCATGAAACTCCGCACATCATAAAATTTTATGTACTGTATATGAAACCATGTATAACACTTCAGTTTTACATAATATTTAATTGAAATGAAACAAAACATAATATAGTTCATAATAGTTCTTTCAATTCTAATAATGCAATAAACTTGCACATGTGCGTGAGGAGATTGGTATATGAAGCTTTATTTTATGACAACTATTTTTTACAAATTAGGAGTTTGGTGAACCCCGTTTTAAAATATCGTATTTTTCACATACGCGGTTCACGAAACTCCGCACTAATACGATCACGTAATCGAATGTGTGTTTCATGACAAAACTGTTTACATATCCAATGAGCCTATGCAGTTGGTTTTTCCAGAAGAAATACTAGTTTATGTAGAAACATTAGACAGTGATCATAAAAATGAAAAAGAAGTACAGGGTGATCCCCTATAATGTCGCCCCCCTATAACTTTTTTATTTTAAGTGTCCCAAAAAAAAAATAAAAGTATGGCTATGTAGGTACTGAAAAATACTTTTTTTCTGCGTATAAAAAATATTGGAAAAATGATCAGTATACAGGGGAAACCAAAAAGTATTTTTTTTTCAATGGAACACCCTATATAAGAATTTATTTTTCGATTCCTTGTAAAATTCTAAGCATATTTTATGTATGATTTTATGCCTCTAAAGTTAGTAGTTTCACAGCTATAAACAGTTGAAAATCGGTACTTTTGCTACTTTTCACCTTGGTAGCAAGAAGATCATTAGAGATGGAGTAAAATAAATTTCACATTCCTATCTTAACTTTTCAAGAGCTATCTGACGGTACTAACTGGCAGGCGGTACCATCGGTACCAAATCTGGTACCTCGGTAGGTACTATAAGTTAGCACCATCAGATAGCTCTTGGAAAGTTAAGATAGGAATGTGAAATTCATTTTATTCCATCTCTAATGATGTCCTTGCTACCAAGGTGAAAAGTAGCCAAAGTAACGATTTTCAACTGTTTATAGCTGTGAAACTACTAACTCTAGAGGTATAACATCATACATAAAATATGCTTAGAATTTTACGAGAAAGCGAAAAATAAAATCATATATAGGGTGTTCCATTGAAAAAAAGTTAACTTTTTGTTTTCCCTGTATACTGATCATTTTTCTAATATTTTTATACGCAGAAAAAAAGTATTTTTCAGTACCTACATAACCATACTTTTAATTTTTTTGAGACACTTAAAATAAAAAAGTTAAAGGGGGGCGACATTATAGGGGATCACCCTGTACCTGAAGAAAATCCAAGTAATAACAATGAAAATAGTATGGAAAAGCTTGATAGTAATAGAAGATTAAGGTCGAGAGAAAATGTGAAGAAATCATCCCGATTTGAAGAATATATCATGTCAGTCGACTGAGTTAAAAGAACCAGAAAAATGCCAGGAAGTTGTTAATGGTGAAGAAAACGAGCAACGGTTATTGGCGATGAAGAAAGAATTGGTTTGCCTTAGCAAAAATACCACGTGAGGCCTTGAAGATTTACCTGAAAGAAAGCGAACCATTCCTTAAGGTAAGAGAAAACCCAGATGGTTCAATAGAAACGTATAAAGCAAGATTAGTGATAAGAGGCTACTCGCAGAATAAGGTCATTGATTATGATCAAACGTTCAGTCCAGTGGCAAGATCTTAGTATTGCTGCGAGTGAAAATATAGTGTTGACTAAATTTGACGTGTGTACAGCATTTCCGTATAGTGAAATCGATGAAGAAGGTTTCATGAAGCAACCAGAGGGATATGAAGATGGAACAAATCGTGCTTGTCGTCTTCAAAGGAGTCCTTATGGCCTAAAGCAAGCACTACGCTGTTTGAATACCAGATGTATGAGATATTTAGACAATCTGCTGATCCATATTTCTTCATAAAAAAAGAGGGAAGAAATAACATATTATTGGCATTACATGTTGATGATGTCTGAACAAGAACAGCATGGAAGAGTCCTTAATTACAGACTTGAAAAGGGAATTCAACATTACTGTTAAACGGGTAAATTAATACTTGGGGTTTGGAAATAAATCTTGTGAAGATGGATCCTTACAAGCTTCTAGCAGAAAACTTTTCGAGCTTTAGAGAGTGAGTGATTGCTGTCCGGTGTCTATACTAATTATTATTAAAGAACCTGTGGAACCAGGGAAGGACACGCAAGAAAATTCTAAAGTATTGTCATTCAAGTAAGCTCTCTACCTTATGGCTGGTGCCTGAAATAAGAGAATTTGCTGCAGAGTTGGTTCTTTGTGAAAACAAAAAAAATCGATATTTTGTTTGTTTTATAGAGAAAATTGTTGATGCCGAGCAAGATCCCTACTTAGTAAAATATCTGCGTTTAAAAAAATAACGATTATTTTATAGTGCTAGATATTTCCGTTGAGGGACTTGTGTTTAAAAAAGATATTTAAAAAAAATCTTTTAAAGGAGGTAAGAAGAGATAGACACTATTTTAAGGATCTTCCTGATAACATTAAAAAAACTACTTTATAACATTTTTTGAGATCTTTATGTATTTCTGTGTATTTTTTCCTATAACTATATATATGGTATGGTATGGTATGGTATGGTAGGTAGAGGGGTCGCTCGGCAAGATTTTGTCTTCAATACGTCGACCACAATTGATATTTTGTGTATACCCTTCTATTTAACACGAAAATTCCTATCTCTTTCGAGAACCTCAGAATATTTCGAGGGTTGAGCTTTTGTAGATCTCCAAGTGCCACAAGGGCATATTCGAGATACCTCAACCTTTGGCGAGCCATGTGTCTGACATTCGCAGAGTAAGTGCTCTGATGTTTCAGTCATAGTTTGACAGAATCTGCATTGTTCGTCAGTGCTTTTCCCCATTTTCTTGAGGTGGTACTTCCAGGGGCCATGTCCAGTGAGAACATCTACGACCAGTTTTATCTCATTTTTTTTTGTAGCTTAAGAATTTTTTTTGTGTAGTTAGTTGTGTCATCTCAGTCTTTCGGCCTGTCTGTGCCCAATGTGTCTCTTTCCAGCTTTTTCCCCAAATTCTGAGTTCATGCAATACGTGTCCTCTAGTGATGCCACAGAATGGTTCAGTCCCGCAAAAGGCAGTCTCTGCACCATTCCGTGTGAGCTGGTCAGCGGCTTCGTTGTTTTCCACACTCTCCTGCCCTGATACCCACATTAGAGTGAGTCTGTTTCTGTTTGCCAGTTGATCTGCAGCCATCCGACAATCCCACACTAGCTGGGAGTTGATTCTGCTAGATGCTAGCACTTTTAGGACTGCTTGGCTATCTGATAGGATATAGATCTTTGCATCTCCAAGGTCTTTTATGGTACATTCAAATATAGCATTTAGTTCTGCTTGACATATTGTGGGAGTGTTTCCTAAAGGTGCAGAGATTCGACACTTAGGTCCGTAAACTCCGGATTCCTCTCCTTCTTTCATCTTTGATACATCTCTAGTTGCTTAAGTCCTTTCCCTATAGTATTCCGGTCTTCAATTACCACTTCAAAAGAGCGATCAAAATGAAGTTTTGTTTCCATTGTATCGGTTGGTTTGGTCATCGCCTCTATCTCTGGATGTCCTTCAGAATTTAAAGGTGACCAGTCAGGTTTCCTGACTTCAGTTTTTGTGTCTGAGTGACTCTATACGCACTGGTCCAGGCCTCCTTTTCTATGCATATGTGCAGCGGAGGGAGGTCAAGTAGGGTTTCCAGAACTGCTGTGGGGCAAGTTTTCATAGCCCCTGTTATACCCAGACTGGCGAGCTTTTGTACTCTTGTTAGCTTTTGCTGTTTTGTTATTTCCTTTGTTTTTACCCACCACACTCAGCAGGCGTAGGTTATAATAGGCTTTACAACAGTGTTATAGGAACACCAGATGATGGAGGGTTTTAGGCCCATGTTTTACCAAAGAGTCGTCGACAGGCTCAAAGCGCTGCCGTTGCTTTTTTGATAGTTCTTTCCAGGTGTGGGTTCCAGGTTAGTTTCCGGTCAAGAACGAAGCCAAGATACTTAACCTCTTTTAAAAGCCCTACCATTGTCCCTCCCAAACTGGGTGCCTGGGTGCTGAACCTTAGCTTACTTTTTTCGTGAATAGGATTGCTTGGGTTGACATTTAGTCTTTCCTGTGTACACCATGTGCTGAGAAAGTTGAGTGCACTTTGCATACGTTCTGAGAGAACGTTGTCATGCTTGTCTCTTATTATTATAACTAGGTCATCTGCGTAACCTTAGACTTCAAAGCCTGGTTCAGTCAGTCTTAAAAGTAGATCGTCAACAACCAGAGACCAAAACATCGGCGATATGACCCCTCCTTAGGGTAAGATGGTTCAATAGAAACGTATAAAACAAGATTAGTCAATAAAGGCTACTCACAGAAGAAGGTAATTGATTACGATCAAATGTTCAGTCCAGTGACAAGATCTTATTATTGCTGCGAGTGAGAATATAGAGTTGACTAAATTTGACGTGTGTACAGCATTTCTGTATAGTGAAATCGATGAAGAAGATTTCATGAAGCAACCAGATAGATATGGAGATGGAACAAATCGTGTTTTGCGTCTTCAAAGCAGTCTCTATGACCTAAATCAGGCGATACGCTGCTTGAATACCAGATTTGTGAGATATTTAGATAAGCTGCTCATCCATATTTCTTCATAAAGAAAAAGGGGAGAAATATCATTTTATTGGTATTACATGTTGATGATGCCTTAGTGTGTAACAAGAACAGTATGCAAGGGTCCTTTATTACAGACTTGAAAAGGGAATTCAACTTAACTGCATGTTAAACGGGCATATTACTACTTGGGGTTTGGAAACAAATCTTGTGAAAATGGATCCATACAGGTTTAAACCAGAGAACTCGTGAGGCTTTAGGAAACAAATGATTGCCGCCCAGTGTCTACTCCAATTATTACATAATCTGTAGAGCCAGAGAAGGGCATGCAAGGAAATTCGAAAGAACTTTCATACAGTCAAGGTCGTGGTGCCTAAATCTACCTTATGACTGATACATTTCGCTAGAGGAGTGGTTTCAAGAAGTTTAGAGAATCCAACCTTTTCATATATTGTTAAAATCAAAGGCATCTTCCGTTACCTGAATGCAACTCAAGGCTATGGTATTGTATACAGTGTCCGTCAGATATTTGGGCGTAAATGGAATTTTCTTTTATGGTTCATCTGACAAAAAAATTATTCTCGATGAAAGTTAGTGCGTAAAGAAAAAGTAGTTTCGCCATCGTTAGATTTTAATTTGGATGTACAGGGAGCGCGAAAAGTAAAAAATGTGAGTAAACAAAATTGAATATAATTGAAATCCATATTTTTGAGACGACAGATTTAAAGAGGATGAAAATAGAAGCAAAAATGTCTTATAACGTTTTTCCATACGAGATATTATTACTGAGAAAATTAGGCTAATAAGTCGATAATTTAAAATTTTGGACTGTATTTCTGGAATTTTGAGCCTAGTTTTCTCAGTAATAATATATAGTCTGGAGAAACGTTAAAAAACTTTTTTGCTTCTCTTTTCATCCTCTTTAAATCAGTCGTCTCAAAAATATGTATTTCAATTATTTTCAATTTTCTCTACTCACATTTTTGACTTTTCGTGCTCCCTGTGCATTTAAATTAAAATCTGACAAATGCAAAACTACTTTTTCTTTACGCACTAACATTTACCAAGAATAAATTTTTTTGTCAAATGAACCATAAAAGAAAATTCCATTTGTGTCCAAATATCTGACGGACACTGTATAAATCCAGGTATAAGGCACGAATCATTGAGGGCAATTATTATAGTGATGCTAATCATGGTGGTGATGGAGCATGGTTTTTATGCTGAGGGGGCAATGGCTTAATCAAAGACCCTTTCCCTCTACTACCGACGGAAAAATCGTGGTGGTTACGTCCTATCTAAATCAGAATTTCTTCGTATTTTGAAAGATACTTTAGAATCTTTAGGCCCAAGTATCGACAAAAATATCAAACCTGGTTTTAAGTTTTGTAGCATTGTTTCATTAAATGTGGAAATAGTTTTGGAGAAGTTACCTGGAAACATCGAAACAGGACAACTCTGGTGAAACCTGGAGAAAATATTTTGCTGATTATTTGAAAGGATGTAGGTAGGAAGAAGAACAACGCCAAAAAAATTAAGAAAAGGCAAAAGATGAATGTTTCTCCTAGATAGAAGATATTTACCCCAAAGAAAATTGTTGTGGTTATTTAGAAACTATTTGCCAAGAAGAAGAAAAAAAACGATAATTAAAACTTTGTACGTAAGCAACCTTCTACTAGTAGTGATTGCGAGAGGACTTGGACTTACCAAAAATCTAATTAAGGTGGGAGATTTTGCTATATTGGTTCCTTGGGAAAACAAAAAAATATCGATATTTTGTTGGTTTTGTAGACAAAATTGTTGATGCCGAGCAAGATCTCTATTTAGTAAAATATCTGCGATTAAAAAAAGAACGATTATTTTATAGTGCCAGATATTTCCGGCGAGGGACTTGTGTTTAAAAGTGATATTATAAGAGACAGCGGGGCTGCCAGTTTGGTTTTTTTTTCAACACGTGACCGTTATCACGGATAGAGAAAAACTACACTAAACCTAGACCGTCTCCAAACCGAGAAGTCTGGAGACGGCAGTCGAAAAGGTGACGGAAGCATACTACGAAAACTGCCCAGAAAAGACTTGGAAGCAAGGGGGTAACACAGTCTGGTGGAACGATAGGCTTAATAAGCTTCGGGAGACCGTAAGAAGGCTGTTCACAAAGGCCAAGAAGACAAATGAATGGGACTTATATAGGGTAGTCCTTGCGGAATACAATAAATAAATCCGCAAGGCGAAAAGAGTTTCATGGAGGGATATTTTGCGAAGGGGTGAGCCAAACCCCCATCTGTGCAAAGATACACAAGGTGCTGGCAAAAGGAAACTCTACAAACCGAGTCGAACTCCTGAAAGGCGAAGACAACGAATACAATAACATGCCAGGAAAGACTCATTAAAGCCCACTTTCCAGCGTCAATTCAGATGACGGAAACCACAGTGCTCGAAGAACCTCCGAAAAGAAGGCCAACGAAGCAAGATTGGAGGCTAGCTGCGGACACCACAACGCCGTCTAAAGTCAGATGGGCAGTAAGCCAATTTTAATGGTACAAATCGTCGGGGTTAGATGGGATATACCCAGCACTTCTACAGAAAGGACAGGATAGTTTGGTCCCATCTCTCTGTAAGATCTTCAGAGGCTGTATAGCTTGGGGATTTATACCTACAAAATGGCAACAGGTGAAGGTTATATACCTGCCGAAGGTAGGCAGGATACCGGACCAGACACCAAAGTCATTCAGACCCATCAGCCTATCGACGTTTATGATGAAAACCCTTGAAAGTTTAATCGATAGGTACGTAAGAGATAGTGCTCTAAAGGCCAACCCGCTAAGCAACTGTCAATATGCATACCAAGCAGGAAAATCTATGGACTTAGCCCTAGACGATTTGAGTAGGCTGCTATCAAAATCCATAGAGGATAAAGAAATAGCACTAGCCACTTTTCTCGATATAGAAGGCGCCTCCAACTACGCGTCACCAGATTCGATCGGAAGAGCCCTTGAAGGAAGACAAGTCCCAGGAACCATCCGTCAATGGACGGGGCCAGCCTTAAAAATAGGACTATCGAATCCACCTATGGCGAGGGGCAACACTTAAAACAGCAGTCGGGAGAGGATGTTCGCAAGGAGGAGTATTATCCCCACTACTGTGGGCCATTCTAGTGGATGGTCTAATCCAAAAACTTCGGGCGGAAGGCTTTCACTGCCTGGGCTACGCAGATGACTCACGGGCACCATATCGGAAAGAAGCCAAAGAGCTCTTAACATCGTCGACTCCTGGTGCAGAGAAGAACAAATGTCAGTTAATCCACATAAAACAACATTGGTGGCATTCACCAAAAGGAGAGATTTAACAGGGCTAAAGCAAATGAGGCTAGCTGGAGAAGCTATACCCTTCTCCAAAGGGGCCAAATGCTTGGGAGTCATCTTTGATCAAAAATTTACATGGAACACGCACATCCAAAAAGTGGCGCTAAAAGCCACAATGGCTCTAGGTATATGTAGAAGAATGTGTGGGAAAAACTGGGGATTGAACCCGAAAATTACTCTATGGTTATACACAAGGGTGGTTAGACCAAATAATATATGGAGCAATCGCCTGGTGGACGAAAACCAGACAGGTAGAGGCGATGAGAAGGCTAAATGGGGTACAGAGACTAGCTTGCCTCGGTGTTACCGGAACCATGAGCACAACGCCAACAGCAGCGATGGAGGTATTATTAAATCTACCCCCACTCCATGTTCTCATACAAGGCAAAACCAAATCGGTCTGTTACAGACTAACACAAGACCAAACACCACTAAAGGACTAAGAGGACACGGCATCGAAAACAATAAACTATACTGCGAGATTAAGGAGGATATAATCCTAGGCATGCCCTCGGACCGCTCCACTCCGCAGCATGGCTTTGAAAAGACATATTTAACAAAAATACCACTAAGAGACCTATGGATAAAAGGCCAGCCCATAAGGGTAGACATAGTCTGCTCGAAAACCGACCAAGGAATAGGAGCCGGAATCTACGAACCAAGGACAGAGACCAAAATCTCAATACCTATGGGCACACTCGCCACAGTATTTCAGGCGGAAATTATAGCTATCATCCTCTATATAGAGGAAATGATCAGGAGGAAGGTGAGGAACAAGACAGTCGTTATCTACTCCTATAGCCAAGCAGCAATCAAAGCAGTATCTTCCAATATAGTAACATCAAAGTTAGTATTGGACTGTATAAATCTGTTGAACGAAATGGGAAGGCTTAATAGAAAAGTGACCTCGGCGTGGGTGCCAGGACACGAAGACCATGGAGGCAACGAGATGGCAGACGAATTAGCCCGAGAAGGCTCGTCCCAGCCACTAACAGGACCAGAACCATTTTGCGGAGTCACAAGGCATCCATTCAAAAAGGAATAGAAGAAGCGTTCCAGAGGTGGTGGTTTAATCTACCGGGACATAGACATCCCAAAGATTTCATCAGCAAACCTTCGGCAAAATTAACAGCAGACTTGTTAAGTTATAATCGGAAGTCAATAAGAATCATAGTGGGACTACTAACAGGACGCTGCCGACTAAAGAGACATATGAGTCTGATACGCCTGGCGGACGAAACCCTGTGTAGGTTCTGCCAGGAAGGGGAGGAGTCGGCAAAACACATTCTCTGCCACTGTGAAGGACTTTCGAGGTTGCGCTTCGAAACTACGGGGACAACCAATCCAGAAGCGTTAAGCTACACCATGGAGCCACTGTCGAGACATTGGAGTCTGATCAAGAAGACACGGTTGGACACAATACTCTAAGTACCAGGAGGGTTGCAATAGATCTTACAGCTCGCAGTGACATAAAGGCGATGGCGCCTCCTCCACACATATATCTAAACCTATTTGTGAGACGATGCTGAAATATAATAAATACATATATAGGTTATCCTACTTAAAATAATGACAGTTGATCCCTGCTCATGGAACACAAATTACAGGGGAATACTATTGTTCATAGATACATTGTCATAACTGTCAATATTCGTTTAAAATTAAATGCCATTAGCATGCTCCCTTTTGGTCGTAAGTCTAATTTACATTCATTTTTCATATTTCTTAAGGGGAAGGAGGTCACCACTTCCAGAAATGGTAATAAAACTTCTGAATGGTGTTCTTTTAGTTTCACTAATTCAGAAGATATTTACTCATATTAATACTTTTGATCGTTCAGTATATGAAGTGGCCTTTTAACTTTTTAATATGTATTAAGGACTATTATTCGTTGAGTGACATATTTAAGCCCCGCAGCAAAACGTCCTCGATGTTAACTTTAACCCGCCATATAGAGAAAGCAATTGAAATTGTGAATAATAGAACTCATAAGTGCGCAGCCAGAACTAAATGCAATTGTAACAACGTGCCAAGCCAATCGTGAAACCATCGCACCTGCCATTATAACGACGCCCTAATTAGAGAAATGCCACCCGGCACACGTCACCATTATGAATGTGCTTCAGTGTAAGTGGTGGGTTAGAATTTTTAGTTATATCAAGCACTTTATTATTTTTTTAAATTGCATCTGAAAAACTGATAAAATTCAGATGAATACTAATAAAGGGAAATTTAATTCAATTGAATAATTTTCACCAAGTTGACTGAATCCGCTAATCAATGAGATACAGCAAAGTAAAATTTAACCAAACTTACCTACTTTCAAAATTTGATAATAACCAAGATACAGAGATAAGTTTAAATTTTATTTTTGGTTTATTTAAATAATTTTTTCTAAATATGTCCGCAAATTCTGACGATCGGATTTCTTTTTGACGAGGAATGCTGGGCATAAAACCACGCAATTTTCTACCCGTCTTCATTTTGTATATAAAAATTTCTCCATGGTTGTTACATGAGTTCAAAGCAAAATTGAGCAAGTCGAGGAAACGAGTTTTAAATGTTTGACGCTAAATTATATGGTTTCTTTGCCCCTCTAGACATACTATTACGTATGATAAAACTTTGGCATACAGTAAAAATTTACAATTTACAAAACACGTATTTATTTAAATATAAAGTGTTTTGCTATTTAAGCAAAAATTAAGCTCTAAATGTAATCTTCATCAATTTCTACAACACATGGACATGAGTTGTGTACTTCACCGCTTTGTGGGTAAATCAAAGTAAAGTAAATTATCAATAAGC
The DNA here is from genome assembly GCA_016904865.1 of Pissodes strobi. NCBI lineage: Eukaryota > Metazoa > Arthropoda > Insecta > Coleoptera > Curculionidae > Pissodes > Pissodes strobi. Next base: position 8,164 of record JAEQML010066665.1, on the reverse strand, counting down.
TGGAAATATCAAGTATTAAATACTGGTATCGTTGTATGCCGATGGAACGATAATACTATTGCAACAAATTTTGTGCCAGTTTTCCTTCTGGGCTATTTCAAACGTTGTTATTCTCAAAAGGAGAAAAACCATATAAATATTGAATAATATTATGGGCGGTGTGGGCAGCGAGACCAGAATATTAATTTATATAGAGTCTTCATTGGAGGGAAGATGTGGCATTCTCCTCTGTTTGCACAATGCTTGGATATGGCCATGTACAGGGTGGCTCTAATTCGTGTCTATGTATGGGGAACTCGAAAACCGTAAGAGATACAGTGTCGGTTAAATTGAGGCAAAATTGCGCATTTAGGTGCCTAACAATATGCCGTTTAGAAAGTTTTAAAATTCCGAGTATTTCCGGAGATATCCGGAAAAAACCGAAATTTTGAAAAATCGTTTTATTTTTTTCCTGGACTTATTTAAAAACGGATTTCAAATTGAAATGCACTTTTGCATTGCCACTTTTTCCGCTCTATCCAGTGATGGTATCCGGTTTGAAATCCGACGTTTCGTCTTCAATGGATCATCATCAACTTTCTTTTTTTAAATACGAACTTAATTTTTTTTTATCGTTTTTCAGATGGTATTGGCGTTATTAATATGATTATGTGTTTTTATTTATTTTTATTTATTTTTTATTTTTTTTTTATTTTATTATTATTTTTTTAATTATATATTTTGCTTTGGTGTAATTGTAAATAATTTAAGGTAGGTACTTTTGAAATTTTTATATTCTATAAAAATATTTTAGTATGTATGATTATAAATAAAATTGTTGATGTGCTCTATTAAATAATTTTTTAATGGGTTAAAAATATCTTATCTTTGCACTAAGCAACTTGTTTGAGTAATAGCTCATGGCCATATTCTCGTAAAAAATAATTTTACTATTTTTTATTTTTAATACGGGCTCCAATTTTCCACTTACTATAAAAAACAAATAAAATATTTTTATAGAATATGAAAATTTTAAAAGTACCTACCTTAAATTATTTAAAATCACGCCAAAGCAAAATATATGAAATAAAAATAATACAAAAATAAAAAAAACAAATGAAAAAAAAATAAAAACACATACTCATATTAATAACGCCAATACCATCCGAAAAACGATAAAAAAAATTTAAGTTCGTATTTAAAAAATTAAAGTTGATGATGATCCTTTGAAGACGAAACGTGGGATTTCAAACTGGATATCATCATTGGATAGAGTAGAAAAAGTGGCAATGCAAAAGTGCAATTAGATTTGAAATCCGTTTTTAAATAAGCCCAGGAAAAAAATAAAACGATTTTTCAAAATTTCGGTTTTTTCCGGATATCTCCGTAAATACTCGGAATTTTAAAACTTTCTAAACGGCATATTGTTAGGCACCTAAATGCGCAATTTTGCCTTCATTCGACCGACACTGTATCTCTTACGGTTTTCGAGTTCCCCATACATAGACACGAATTCGAGCCACCCTGTACAGGGTGGCCTTTTATTATGGGATGACATCTTATCTCAGAATCTACTGGATGTACCAAAAAAGTTTCATACAAAAGTTGTTTGGATTTACTTAAAGTTATAAAATATTATATTTTTATATACACAGGGTGCTCGTATTTTTGTGGACAAGTATCAACTTCCTTATTTTTAATAGAATACCCCGTATATATACATTTTTGAATTCCTCGGAAAATTTTAGGTAAATTTTATATATAATATCCTATCTAACCCTTTTTGACATATATTCAATTTTATGTCAAAAATGATGTTGCAGGTCTAAATATAAGTATCAATTTCTCCTATTCAAATCCTTTATTAATTAATTAGAGTTGGTTTTCTTGTAGAAGGCGATCTGCTTTAGTGGTCTGTGTTGCCATTTTTATAATAAATAAATACAGGGTGATCAAAAACTAATATTAAAAATTTAAATAAAAAATCGTCATTTTTTTTCAAATGGAAACCCCCTATTTTTATAATTTTATCTTATTTAGCATTAAAAACAAGGACGACTTTGTACAAGGTTGTCTATTCGAGAAACTTGTAGTTTTTGAAATATATTGGCAATTTAACATTTTTCTATCGTAAAAATGCTATACGGCTTTTGAATTTTGTTATTAGTGGGCCATGACGGCGAGGCGTGGCGAAAAAAACACTTAAAGCCGTATAGCGTTTTTTCTATAGAAAAATGTTAAATAGCCAATATTTCAATAACTACAAGTTTTTCGAATAGACAACCTTATACAAAGTCGCTCTTATTTTTAATGCTAAATAAGATAAAATTATAAAAATAACGATTTTTCATTAAATTTTTAATGTTAGTTTTTGATCACTCTGTATTTATTCACTATAAAAATGCAATACAGACTACTAAACTAGATCCCCTTATGCAAGAAAACCAACTGCAATTAAATAATATAGGCTTTCAATAGGAGAAATTGATAGATATATTTAGACTTGCAAACGCCATTTTTTATATAAAATTCAAAATATGTCAAAAACAGTTAGACTTAGGTATAGGATATTATATATGAAGTATATATAGAATTTTCTGGGGAATTCAAAATGCCTTAATACACAGGGTATTCTATTTAAAATAAGGCAGTTGATACTTGTCCACGAAAATACGAACGAATAAAAATAAAATATTTAAAAAATCTAAGTAAATCCAAACAACTTTTGTATGAAACTTTTTGTAGTACACCTCGTAGATTCTGAGATAAGGTGTCATCCCATAATAAACGGGACACCTTGTATAGGGTGGCCAACTAAGAATGTGAGGTACTGTATGTGTATCCATCGTAGAGCCTTGTGGCAGAAAATGTAATTACTAAAACGGTCAAGAGAAAAACCTGGAAAATATTTTTAAGTTTCTAAAATGACCACTAGGGGGCGTAATTGCAATCTTGAATCTAAAAAAGTGATGTTTCTGTGAATTCCGCTATGTTAACCTAATAAAAAAATTCCACATATTTGAAGCTGAGCATAAGGTAAAACTTTTTTGTTTAATGCTTTTTGCTGTATCTCTAAAAATAAAGTGGTGGGGGGTATTCAAAGTTTTTTTTTTAAATAACACCCGGTATCTGCGAAACGGCTAAGCCGATTTTAACAAACTTGGGTTAGTTCAAAGGAGCTATTCTTGGGCTACAAATGTTGTTTTATTTAAAGTTTCGCTAGTTTCACATGTCGCCGCTAGAGGGCTATTTTCGACATTCCGACAGAAATGGTTAATTTTCTCAAAAAAATTAAATACATTGATATGATTTTTTTCCCATGAAAAAGTAGCTAAATAATGGCTAAACAAGCTCGCGAAAACCGCATCTCGATATCTTGTTCCTAACCCAAAATATAGGCAAAAAAAATTTATTACTTACGAAAATCCCTTAATTTTTTTTTTTACTATATTTATCTCGAATTTTCTCTTTTATAAAAGTTGTGGCCCTGAAAAGGACCGATTTAAAAAAGGAAGGTTCTTAGTGCCCCCGCAAATGTTCGAAATGCTGACCATCACGCTCTATGAATTGCTGAAGCTTCTCATGGGTAGACAAAACTGCAGTTTCAATTTCGGCGCTCGGTATGGTTCGTATTGCAGTACGAATCCGGTTTTTCAAATCTTCTATGGTCGTCGGTTGAGTCTGGAACACGATGTCCTTTAACCGCCCCCATAAATAAAAATCCAGACAAGTTAAGTCTGGTGATCGCGGAGGCCATGGAAACAGACTTCCTCTTCCAATCCACCGCTGTTGAAATACTGCATCGATATGCTCTCGCACATTAATAGCAAAATGTGCTGGGCAACCATCCAACTGCAAAAACAAGTTTTGCCTCATTTCCAGAGGCACATCTTCCAACAACAAAGGTAATTGATTGGCCAAAAATTCAAGAAAGACATTGCCATTTAGGGGTTGCTCGAAAAAATATGGCCCAATAATTTTGCTTTCCAGTACGCCACACCACACATTTAAACTCCAACGTCCTTGGTGCTGAACTTCACGCATCCAATGCGGATTTTCTGCAGACCAATAGTGCATATTGTGCAGATTGACTCTCCCATCACTATTAAAAGTGGCTTCATCGGTCCAAAGAATTTGAAATAAAAATTCTCTATTTTCGCGTATCATACCTAACATCCAATGGCAATAGTCCAACCTGCGATCAAAATCTTCCTCATTCAAAGCCTGATGTAGAACTATATGATATGGATGCATTCTAAATGTAATTAAAAAAAAAAGTTTGAACAAATACCTATATTGTGATAGCCATTAGAACTTACCTATGGTCCTTCAAGATATTTTGAACCGTTGTTCGTGCTATGTTCAACTCAAGCGATAACGCTCTTGTGCTAACATGAGGATTTCCTTCAATATACCCCAGTACGTAGTTGATATTTTCTTGTGTTCTTCCAATTTTTTGCCGTTGAAACGCAAGCCGAAAACTACCATTGGCTCGTAAGCTCGCCACTAATCGGGGAAAAACTCTCACATCGCAAGGACGTCGATTTGGATAACGGGCCGCGTAAACTCTTAGCTACTGCGGCATTTTGAAGACACTCAAAATAAACCGCAAGGCAAGCATATCAACAGCTTCATCATTCGTGAAACGCATTTTGTAAACACAAAAATTGCTCAAAATAAAGCGAAACTATTGACAACTATTGACAATTTGAGGAAGAATTATTTATATTTTCATTTGTTTTCTTTCCATGGCCTGCTTCCTGCTTCTATTAATTGTCTACCCATGAGAGGCTTCAGCAATGCATAGAGCGTGATAATTAGCATTTCGAGCATTTGCGGGGGCACTAAGAACCTTCCTTTTTTAAATCGGTTCTTTTCAGGACTACAACTTTTATAAAAGAGAAAATTCGAGATAAATATAGTAAAAAAATAAATTAAAGAATTTTCGTAAGTAATAAATTTTTTTGCCTATATTTTGGGTTAGGAACAAGATATCGAGATGCGGTTTTCGCGAGCTTATTTAGCCATTATTTAGCTACTTCTTCATGGGAAAAAAATCATATCAATGCATTTAATCTTTTTGAGAAAATGAACCATTTCTGTCGGAATGTCGAAAATAGCCCTCTAGCGGCGACATGTGAAACTAACGACACTTTAAATAATACAACATTTGTAGCCCAAGAATAGCTCCTTTGAACTGACCCAAGTTTGTTAAAATCGGCTTAGCCGTTCCGCAGATACAGGGTGTTATTTAAAAAAAAATTGAATACCCCCCACCACTTTATTTTTAGAGATACAGCAAAAAGCATTAGACAAAAAAGTTTTACATTATCCTCAACTTCAAATATGTGGAATTTTTTTATCAGGTTAATATAGCGGAATTCACAGAAACATCACTTTTTTAGATTCAAGATTGCAGTTACGTCCCCTAGTGGTCATTTTAGAAACTTGGAAATATTTGCCAGGTTTTTCTCTTGACCGTTTTAGTTTACATTTTTTGCCGCAAGTCTCTACGATTGATAGTTTTTCAGATACAGTACCTCACATTCTTAGTTGGCCACCCTGTACAATGCTTGGCAATTCCATGGGACTCAGGAAAATAAATTGGGCAAGTTTAGAAATCTGAAAAAAGGGCCATCAAAGCCAAAGTCGCATAAGAATGCTCAGTCGAGATTCGATGGAATAGACTATCTGATAATATATCATGCTGTGAGAAATGTAATGAGTCACTCCATCCAAAGCTTTGCTTTATAAAATATCACACCCTTTAGTTATAGTTTATCTGTATTATTGAGATGAAACTTCTTTTGCGCTGTACCTAGAGAGTAAATTAGTGAACGTGTTACGCGAATGCAAACGTGAACGCAATCACTACAAAATATGTGATATAGTGGGTTACTTCTGATGTGTGATCTAGAATCAAACAAGTGCAAGTTGTGCAGTAAAATATATAAAAAAATAATTCAGTTACGTACCCACCTACCGTTCTTTCCAACTAACACCTCATTTTTCTGAGTTAGCCATAGCAAAGTTAATTATTTTTTTTGTGCATTTATAAAGGAAATCAATAATATGTTAAAAATATTAAAAATGCTAAACAAACATTTTAGTATCATTTGGATTAAATAATGGAATAAATAATTACATATTACATCTATTTTAAAACGAAGACATAATACCAGAGACAAAGAAGAGACAGTTAAGTAAAATAGAAAATTTGTTCCATTCATGCCATCTCTTTTACTTAATGCATTTCCGTATAGCTCTCTCTTTATCTAGCATCACCCAAGGTGATTGTAGATGAAGCCAAAGTCGTGTTGACGCTGTTGCAAAACCAAATGATTTATGTCTTTATCTAACTCATGGAATTTTGCATTAGAAGCTGAACAGCTGAATACTAGATGACATCGACAAGTATGACTATGAGAGTTCAATACGTTACACGTTACACCATGCAATGAACTGTATAAAACTACATTGCCACCATGTTTTCATTTTAGGCTGTTTTTAGTTTGGCTTGATTGTGTTTTCCTATATTTTTTGTGCTAATTTCACAAATTTTTGCTTGAAAGATATACTTTTTCATTCATATTGTGACTGAAACGTTACTTTGTGTCCGGAATGAAGTGGATCAGTGGACTACTTAATACAGACAAAACAAACAACATCATGGCTGCTGTGGCTGCTTGCATTGTTTGTGGATTAAGAGAAGATGAAGTTGAAAAATGCACTATTTTCTTTCGTTCCTTATCTTGCAAAAGCCTTTGCGTCATTACACACATACAAAATACAAAATATAATTTTGTATTTGTATAATGAACTGTGACATTTGTTTGAATTTTTCTAATGATTATTGATTTTTAATTTTAAGTCAGTACATATGGTAGGCATATCTTGAATTCACTTAATATTGTTCGTATTACACTCTGACAATTAATTTCAAGTGACTCATTTGCATTAATGAATATACTTTTTATGAAATATGTATGCATTTCGATTAACATGCCTTGCCTATTGTCTATGGTAGATTACTTGAATACTGTTTCGATCATCAACTGCAATTTTCTTATACAGTGTGTCCAAAAAAGTATGCAACATATGGGAAACTTCTTTATTATTGGATTCTCAGAAAATTTTAGTCTTCATAAAAGTTGGTGCTTGCCCTAAAACAGTAAACGAGTAATTAAAATTTTACGTACTGCTTTTAGTGCGGACGTAAATGTCATTTTTCCGAAATCGCGTCAAGAGTAAAGTACCTTAATTTATAAAGATACAGCAAAATCTTATAAGGAAAAGTTCTTCCAAATTAAAAAAGAAATCTAAATATAAAATTTGAGTTAAGTATATCAATTTTTAATTTCACTTTTTTTTCTCGATTTTTTTCTCAAACGTTACGCGATCGGTGAATGCTTTGTTCTTTTGTTATTAGTATACTTGCCAAGCAACTTCAAATTTTATTTAAAGTAGACAATAGTTATATAGTTGCGGAATGTTTCAGTTTTTACAGAGATAAAAGCCAGTTTAGGTATCAGTGTGTTGCAAACACATTCAAACAATTTTGGTCCAAAATAATTGTCCACAATAATTATTTCAAAATACAATTGGAATGACTGACTCAATAATAATTAATTTCATATGTCAGAGCGAAGTAAAATTATTGCTATTTATTTGTTTTTATTCCAAATGCATGACCTACTCTTCAAGACCAAATATTTAAAATGGCTTTTTAGGATACTTGGGCATATTTTGCTCATCGGGTGCAAAAGATAAATAAATTAGTAGTTGTTTTACATGAAATGAAAAGAGTTGGGTCTATTCATGATTTTGAGTCGAAAAAATTTTGAATTAAAAGTGTTTAAATGTGTTTGCAACACACTGATACCTAAACTGGCTATTATCTCTGGAAAAACTGCAACATTATGCAACTATGTAACTAATTTCTATCTTAAATAAATTTTGAAGTTACTTGGCAAGTATACTAATAACAAAAGAACAAAACATTCTCCAGTGGCGTAACGTTTAAGAAAAAATCGGGAAAAAAAAGAAAAATTAAAAGTTGATGTACTTAACTCAAATTTCATATTTAGATTACTTTTTTAATTTGGAAGAACTTTTCCTTATAAGATTTTGCTGTATCTTTATAAATTAAGGTACTTTACTCTTGACGCGATTTCGGAAAAATTAC
>JAEQML010066664.1:0-19787 GCA_016904865.1 Pissodes strobi | reverse complement strand
AGATTGCACATGTAAGGTTACAGCAGCTCCCGTCCGAACACGACGGCGACGGTCCACAACCAGTCCAGGGACAAGCAGAGTGGGACATACTAACCAGGTCCGACGCCAATCCCGGTGTCGTCAACCTCACACCTCTGTAATAGGGGCCCTTCCACCAAAGGTCGATCGAAACAACTATCGACCATGTCCGTACTGTAGTTGTCCATTCGGACTTAGGCTCCGCTAACCAGTGGCAGCCGATGATCGACGTGAGCAGCCAAGCCGACTCATGTACAACGTACACCCGTCCAGGGGATCCGAAGAAGAGGCCATGTTAGTCTGCGAAACATTTTTTTTTATTATATACATCCAGATTAGGTTATTTAGTTGGTTAATTTTTAGAATAAAATGTTTAAAAATAATTTTTTTTTTCGAAGAAAGGGGGTTTGTAACGAAGTTAAGTACTACATTTTTAGGGCATGTTATGCACTCTAGGCTTTAACTTTCTTACTTTACGGGCAATTAACGTCATATTCATTTTCGTAAATAAAATCTAATTTAAATACTCTAGGGCATTGAATAAACCATGATTTGTGAGACAAGGTGGCAATAGAGATGCTGTATTAGGTTTATTTTTGAAATTGTTTGTTTTCTTTCTGACTCCCTTCCTGCTAGTTTTAATAAAGTATCGAAGGCAGCCGGCAAGCATATTTGTAAACTGCAGACGCGATAGGATGTCGCCATAGGGCGATCGTAATAGAAGTGTAGTTGTTTTTCATGCGTTGGATTAGTTTTTGTCGCATAAAGTGTTCAAAATATATATTTAAAGATGAAACATAACGGGGGTATTAATCTAACATTTATATTACAGTCGCCCTATGGCAGGACCTTATGCTTAAGTAGAATAAAACACAAAAACAAATCTCCAAATCTTTTGTTTTATTCTACTTAAGCAAAGTCAGTATCTTAGAGAAATATGGATGATTTCATTGAGGACCTTATGCGTCTGGAGTTTACGTATACGCAGCCGGCAGTCAGTATTGACATGCGCCATAGACCCCCGGTTTGCCGTTTCTCCACTGTAACAAGCTGCCTGGTACACTGTGGGTCCTTTACTACGCTAATCCAAAGGGTGGCACCCGAGAAATAACCATTGGATGACATAACTAATGATTAAAATTAACCGTCTGATAGCAATGCAAGCAGAAGCGAACCGAAACGCCTCACCTTGTTCTTTGAAAACTTTTACCAGCTACAACTGAGTTTCGTCAGTGTGGTAATACCATTTTATAATAAAAAGACTATTAAGATAATTGCAATGCTAAAATTTCTCCGTCGCGTAAAATCTCCAAATGAACGTCTCCACCCATAATACAGTATCATGGTCTCCAGCTACGAAGCGGGACGGAAACTAAATTATCCTGAAACATGCAAATAAATAATCGATATTAACAAAGTTAACATGAATATCAGCAGAGGGTTCTGGATGACCGTAGTACTTTCAAACACTTACGCCAAGTCCTAGGTGAGCGATTTACAGTCGACGCGAACGCGAAGCGCTGGCGATGCCGTACGAAAAGGTAATATAGTCGCACGGCATCGCCACTGATTCGCGTTCGCTGCAAATCGCTCACGTAGGACCGGGCGTTACGGGGCGTCCTAGGTGAGCGATTTGCAGCGAACGCGAATCAGTGGCGATGTCATGCGACTATATTAATTTTTCGTACGGCATCGCCAGCGCTTCGCGTTCGCTGCAAATCGCTCACCTAGGACGCCCCGTAACAGAGGGATGACATTTTTCAAGCGGCCGGCGCGGCGCGGCGGCGGCCACTTGTTACGAAACACTTTGCCCGGATTTCGTTTGCAATTGTAGTTATGATATTATCATTTTATAATAAAACGATAAATCTAGTGTTTCTTACAACCCGCCGCGCCAGTCAATTGAAACGATACTTTAAAATTTTAATATAAACTGCAGGTCAATTGAGAAGGTAAACCTAATTTAAGTATACATTATTGGTCATATCTGGAATGTAATTGGTCGATGTCTGGAATGATTAATTGAATTTCGCTGATAAACTCTGTTAATTCAAAGGAAATTTTGCATATAAATTGCTGGCCAGTTGAAATTAACTTTTCGTATAATCTGCTGGTTAGTTGAAGTAATCAATGAAATTTCGCATATAAACTGTTGCTAAATCAAAATTACCAATTGATTTTTCTTATAAACAGATATTCAATTGAAACGATAAAGCTAGTGTTTCTTACAAACCGCCAGTCAATTAAAACGATACTTATATAAAATTGTGATATAAACTGCAAGTGAATTGAGAAGGTAAATCTAATTTACGTATAAATTATTGGTCATCTGTTGTAATTCTTGGGTTTTGCTGATCAAACGAAGTTTTGCATATAAACTGCTGCCCAATTGAAACGATACATTCACCTTTCATCCTGGGGGTTGAGAATCCTACCAGGCGCGTCCCCAGGTGGCGGATAGGGGAGGGCCATAGTGCTTCGGTGCTATGGCCTGGAGTGTCATAAGCTGGCCCACCGGGAATAAAACCCTGGCTTGGGCTATGGCGAAAGCACTCCCGCGGACCGGCTCCCACGTGTTTGTGCCGTGCGTGGCGACCCGTGTCGTCGGATGAAGGAATCCTGGAGGTTGAGCAGGCCGCAACACACCTCTTCGGTCCGGAGTTCGGCTAGACGGGCGGTCGGGAACTAACCCACTCCCGATCAATCGGCTGTGTCGTCCCGTCAGAGGGCCGACAGGGTGAGTCTTTAGAGGCAGAGGGGGCGCGTAGGGGGCTGCGGACCCGTGGCGGTTTTGGTCTGGCGCCGCCGTCCCGGTGCTGCACAACCCTCTCACTGCGTTGCCTCGCCTTGGAGACTATATCCTCCTGACAACCCTGGTGTCTGCTTGGGATATTGCCATGCAGCTCCCCCGACTGGGACTCCGTGGTGGGTGGGGAGTCAGGAGGACGAAATTTTTAATATCCCTTATGGACAATGATAAAGCCGAAACAGAAACAGTGGCAGAGCGGCAACGCTCGCCACAATCTCAAGGGCAGCAATCGCTGGCCCAAGACCCACCCTCATCCGAGGGCTGGGTCAAACCAAAATCCCGTAGAGGGAAACGAATATGCGGGACCGAAGCCAAGAGAAGGCGGAGGCAACGTGAGGAGGAGGCTGCGAAGACTGCGGTTGTGCCACCTTCTAAAAGAGACCAAAATCTCTCTAAGAAGGCTGAGAACCCCAAAAGTCTTCCAACCCCAAATGTTGAGCCTTCTAGGAGACCGCCTCCCTTAAAGGAGGCTGGACACCACAAGGTCAAATCACAACCACGGAAGGATGTGCACCCGCAAGGTGTACCACCTTCCAAAAACGCAACCGGTCGGGAACCTCCTCAGAATCCACCCCTAAACCCCTCAAACGGGTTAAACAGGGCGCTGGACCTGGTGGAGTGATCCCAACAGGATACAAAGAGGCAGCCGTGAGTCACCTCAGAGTTGCCATAATTGACAAGGACAACCCTTACGGAAGAATTCCGTCAGAGAGGGAGGCCCTAATTAAAAGCCTGATGACCGAGGAGCTGGACAAAATTTTACTGTCACCCTCTGCTAGCAGTTCGAAGCCGCCAGCGTTCCGCTCGTGGATACACTCCGGTGAAATCATCAGAGTAGTCTGCGAAGACGACGATACGCTGGCATGGCTCACGGAAGCCATCAGCAAACTGAAGCCCTGGGAGAACGCGACCCTTGCTGTCGTTCGCGTGGATCGACTGCCAAGGCTGACGAAGGCTTCTCTCTGGATCCCCCTAGAGGCAGACGCTGCCCACGGGGAGAAGGAGATTGTCCTTCGTCGCCTGGCAGGACAGAACCCGGCGCTAAACGTCGGCAAGTGGTGCCTCTTCCACCATGAGGCCAAAAATGAGCCGAAAGGCCACCTCCTCGTCTTCGGTGTCGGAGACGAGGACATGGCCACTCTAAGGTCGAGATCGATGAGGTTGAATTACATCTTCACCTCCCTCGTACTTAGAGTACGGCCAGATAAACCAGAAGACGGGGCACCCTCTGTTGAGGACCCCAAAATTAGTAAACCAGCTCAGGAGCCTATGGAGACTGAAGCTGGGGGGGCTGAGCCGTCGGGAACGACTGATGCCGCCGCCCCAGTGGACGAGGATGCCCTCCTGGAGGAGGACATCGAAGCGGATAGCCCTGAGCTGGCAAAAGGAAGGGTTCATCAGCCGAACCAACCCTAAAAATAACCCAATGGCGGGTTCAGTTAGCTTAGTCCAGTGCAATCTGCATCATAGCCGGGCTGCGACGGCAGTTCTCTGTCGCCACCTGGACGAAACGCAGAATGCACTGGCCTTGATCCAGGAACCCTGGGTAGTGAAATCCAGGGTAACTGGACTAACCAGACTAAGTGGGCGCATCTTTAGCCTACCCACAACAGAAAGACCGAGGACTGCAATATATGTACCTCAGAACATTAAAGCCCAGCCTTTATATCACTTGTCCACTCCTGACCTAACGGCCGTGAAGATGGAATATGTATTGGCCGGCAAAACTAACTTTGTAGTCTTAGCTGCAGTGTACCTCCCCCAGGACTCGGCTACACTGCCTCCCACGAGGGAAATGGAGGACCTGATAGCACACTGCCAGAACCAGAAATGGGAGGTCATTTTGGGCTGTGACGCTAACGCACACCATGTGACCTGGGGCAACGAAGACAACAATGCTAGAGGTAAATCACTTTATGATTACATTACAGGTAGCAACCTCAACATTCTCAATAGAGGTACTGCACCAACCTTTATTAACTCCAGGAGTCAAACCATAATTGATATAACACTTGCCTCGGCGGGCATATCTCAATTAGTCATAAACTGGCATGTCTCTGACAAGGTCACCATGTCAGATCATCGCTGGTTAACATTTGAGCTTAGCTCAATAAAGGCGCCCAGGAAGCTTTTTAGGGATCCCCGACGGACGGATCGAGCTCAATTCCTCGTCCGGCTTCGGGAGAACCTACGGAAAGTGGAGGGGAATACGCCTAAAGACAATGACGGCCTGGAAAGTCGCATGCTAGGCCTACAGACCGCCATAACTAAAGCCTTTGAAAAATCTTGCCCTCTTGAGGCATCACAACAACAGCCAGGGGAAGCCACAAAATGGTGGAACAAAGAGCTGGGAGAACTCAAGAGGACAGCGAGAAAATCCTTCAACAGAGCAAAAAGAACTAGAACTCAAGCCGACTGGGAGCAATACAGCACCAATCTGCGGGAGTTTAAAAAACTAGTAAGGAAAAAACAGAGGGAGGCCTGGAGGGTCTACTGTGAGGAGATCGAAGATCACTCGCAGACTGCACGGCTCTACAAGGTCCTCGCAAAAGACAAAGATCGCGACCTAGGTCTACTAACAAGGGAGGACGGCACTAAGACCGCTAACCTACAAGAGAGTCTTGAACTGCTTATGCAGACCCATTTCGCTGTTTCGTCGGTAACAGACGACAGGAACTGGCCAGACGAGACAAACCTTCAACCTACTGATCTGGACTGGCAAAGTGCCAACCAAATAGTTAGTGAAGACAAAATACGATGGGCAGTACTAAGCTTCTCACCCTTCAAATCGCCAGGTACTGACGGCATCCGTCCAGCTCTACTACAGTGGGGCTTGGACGAGTTACTGCCGCACTTGGTAAAGGTGTTCTGGGCATGCCTAGCGCTGCGCTACATCCCGAAGGCATGGAGAGAAGTAAGAGTGGTGTTCATACCAAAAGCAGGTAGGATGGATTACACTGTCCCTAAAGCCTATCGACCAATCAGCCTAACATCCTTTGTGCTAAAAACTCTGGAGAGGCTGTGTGAGCGATATTTGAGGGACTGCGTACTGGTCAACCGACCGCTGCATCCCAACCAACATGCGTACACTACGGGAAGATCGACCGACACGGCCTTGCATTCAGCAGTGAGCCGGATAGAGAGATCGCTGGACAATAATGAGTCCACCTTAGGTGTATTTATTGATATTGAAGGTGCGTTTGATAAAACCACCTTTGGAAAAATCAATGCTGCCTTAACAAACAGGGGCGTCCCTCCTGCTGTCAGTGGCTGGATTTTCAACATGCTCTCGAAGAGACGCGTGCAAATAAAGGTGGAAGATACTGTAGTGAGAGGCATCGTTGCCAGAGGCTGCCCGCAGGGAGGCGTTCTGTCGCCACTGCTATGGAACCTTGTTCTCGACAGCCTCTTGCATCGCCTCAACTCAGATGGATTCTACACCAATGCATATGCAGACGATCTTACGATACTGCTCAACGGAAAGTTTGAAGGAGTTCTGTGCAATCGAATGCAGAGTGCCCTTCGCTTAGTCGAAAAGTGGTGCAGGGAGCACTCCCTGTCTGTAAACCCCAGGAAGACGGAGATGGTGCTCTTCACCAGAAAAAGGAGGATGGAGCCACTGCGACCTCCGACCCTCCTAAACACACAACTAAATTTTGCATCTGAGGTAAAATACCTTGGGGTCACCTTCGATGCTAAATTAACCTGGAATCTTCACTTAGAACGAAGACTAAAGAAGGCATACATCTCTTATGAACAGTGCCGCAGGACCGTGGGTAAAACCTGGGGGATGAAACCCAGGGTCGTAATGTGGATCTATACTGCCATCATAAGACCTATGATTGCCTATGGAGCCGTAGTTTGGTGGCCCAAGAGTCAACAAAAAACGGCAATGCTTAAGCTCAGTCAGGTACAGAGAACTGCCTGCCTAACTGTAACGGGAGCTATGAGAACAACCCCAACCAGAGCCATGGAAGTAATGTTGTGCCTGCCTCCCCTAGATATTTACCTGAGGGAGGTGGCTCTGACTGCATTGCTAAGGCTCAAAGTCGTTGGTGTGCAACCTAGCATAGAATGTGGAGAGACTAGACGCCACCTGTGGGAAGGGGCAGTCGTAAGACTGCCACTATTGCAGGTAAGTGCAGATAGCATACCTCCCAAGTTTGTCTTCGACAAACTATATGATGTACAAATAAAACCATTTGAGCCTATAACCGAAGATGCGGTTAACATTTTCGTGGATGGCTCAAAAACCAAGGAAGGAGCAGGCTGTGGAATTTACTCCCGAAGCTTGCGAATTGAACTTAAATGGCCTATGGAGGGACACGCAAGCATAGTTCAGTCTGAACTTGCTGCAATATCCATAGCCGCAAAAGAGATTGTTCGCAGGAATACTGAGAACAAGACTATTAAAATCTACACTGATAGTAGACAAGCACTACTGGCCTTGAGAAGTTGTAAACTTACAGCCAGGTCAGTACTAGAATGCCATAATTCACTGGAGGATGCTGCCCGCAAAAACAGAATTTCTGTGTGCTGGGTTAAAGGACATGCACAGTGCGAAGGTAACAAATCAGCGGACAAATTGGCTAGAAAGGCAGCCGGTTCAAACTTTATCGGAGCCGGCCCTTCAAACCTACCTGTCGCGACGACGATACATATGATAAAAAAGATCACCCATGAAGACTTTAGGGCAAGATGGGACGAAACAACTAACTGTCGACTGGCCAGGGAGTTTTTAAGCTACCCTAATGAGTCTGCAGCAAAAGCATACCTGGATATGTCAAGGAAGACCCTACGACTCGTGGTGGGGATTCTGACTGGACACTGCCAGCTAAGGAAACATCTCCACACAATGAGATTATGCGAGACACCTATATGCAGAGGCTGTGAACAGGAGGACGAATCAGTAGAGCATCTGCTCTGCGATTGCGACGCTGTTTCGGAACTAAGGGAATCCATTTTGGGAGAACGATGGCCAACCATGGCTTTTCTTAGAACAGCCTCCTCGGGCAACATCGCCGCCTTTTTTACAACACTAGGCTGGACGATGGCCTAGATGGATTGGTTGACCTGGAAGGACGCACAGGGGGTCCAATGGGGCCTAAGTGCCGCGGCCTTTTTCAAGGCCACCCTCTCACCATTTCCAGATTCCAGATTCACCTTTCATATAATCTGCTGGTCAACTGAGAGAATCAATGAAATTTGGCATATAAACTGGTGGTAAATCAAAACGAACAATTAATTGACTTTTATCATAAACTAATAGTCGATTCAAAAGATAAATCTATAGTGTTTCTTACAAACCGCTAGTCAATTGAGACGATATTTAAAAAGATATATAAACTGCAGGTCAATTGAGAAGTTAAATCTAATATACATATAAAGTATTGGTCATCTGAAATGATGAATTGACTTTTGCGGATAAATTCTTGTTAATTGAAACGAAATTTTTAATATAAATTGCTGGCCAATTGAAACGATAAATTAACTTTTCATATAATCTGTTGGTCAATTGACGTAATCAATGAA
Source organism: Pissodes strobi (assembly GCA_016904865.1). Classification (NCBI taxonomy): domain Eukaryota; kingdom Metazoa; phylum Arthropoda; class Insecta; order Coleoptera; family Curculionidae; genus Pissodes; species Pissodes strobi. Next base: position 11,428 of record JAEQML010066664.1, on the reverse strand, counting down.
ATTTGGCATATAATCTGTTGGTAAATCAATTGATTTTTCTCATACACTGATAGACAATTGAAACGATAAGTCTAGTGTTTCTTACAAATTGCCAACAAAATTGTCTTATAAACTGCAGGGCAATTGAGACAGCAAATCTAACTTACTGATAAATTATTGGTCATCTGGAGTGATTAATTGAATGTTGCTGATAAACTCTTGTTAATCCCAACGAAATTTTACATATAAATTGCTGGCCAATTGAAACGATAAATTAACTTTCTATATAATCTGCTGGTCAATTGAAGTAATCAATGAAATTGTAAACAACACTTTTTAGTAACACGTTTTATTTCGCCAATACACCTTCGCCAGTACAGTTATCATAATTACATAACGCCATGAGTCGACTCTGCTATCGTATAATAACTATATCTACGCCTTATTTCTAATCTATCTATATACTCCGTATTATATAACACAGATTCGATTCTACTCCTGCGCCATTCGTTTTCCAGGGTTGTCACGTCCTCGCCTATTTGAACGTCGCACGTCGCCTCTCCAAAATTTGCTTGTTACATTCGGCCATCCTGCACCAATTAATGCCCTCATTAATTTAACTCGCCAGTAAATCAACCAGATCTTATCGATCTGTGCATTCGCCTACCCTAAAGGTTTCGCCTGTGGTTGCAACCTTACGCCTTTTATCGAATATCACCTTTATATTACGCCTTTGTCAGATTTTCACTCGCCTTTTGCTATCTCAATAAGAAGTTTGGACCTTAAATCGCCATAGCTCTAGCCTTTCGCCAACAGAGCATTCGCCATTTGCACCTCGCCAGTTAAACTCACATGCATGCACCTTTCAACCTGACCATTCGCCCTTTGCACCTCGCCAGTCAGACTCACTTGCATGCACCTTTCAACCTAACCTTTCGCCCTCGGTGTTTTACACCTCGCCTCGCCAAAAAGTCAGCAAACGCCTTGCTCGTAAACGCCAGCCCGCGCCAGCAGTTGGAAATAGTACGCCTTGGATACCCAAAATTCGCCAAACGCCTCTCTCAATTTGAGAGTCGCCTCAGAAGACCGCAAAGTCTTCGTCGCCTTCGCCTGCGCATGATCCTGGACTTCCGATATTGTGGAAATGGCCCCTCCATTTCCACAATATCGGTTGATGGACGCCGATATCTGTCAAAAGAGGAAAGAAAGCCAGTATACAAGTCGCCAGGGGAAGAGCAACCAAATGCCCTCGCATTCGCCTGTAGATCGAGAGGTAGACCGTCAATCAGACATAAAAGCGCCTTTGTGCCTGAAAGCCTACACCTTTCGATCAACGCCATTTTATCATGATAATAATGGATCATGGTTTCGCCGTCCAATTTAACCCTCGCTATCATCTCCTCGAGCAGCTGAGCAAAGTCATGCACTCTAGGAAACGCCTTCCTAAGAGCCGTCTTCCAGTCTTCCCATGAGAGGTCATATTCAACGAGCCGATTAAACTAGCCCCTTGCTGCGCCTTGCAATTTCGCCTGCATAAAATACGCTCTCACATAGTTCGACCATTCATGAATATCGCCCAACTGATCAATTTTGCTCAACCACCTGACTACGTTACAGTCCTGGTTGTCAGGATAGAAAGGGTCAATAAGGTCGCTGTCTGCCCTTGCCCTTGACCTCATACACCCCGAACTGCAAGCGGAGTCCGCCCTATCGCTACAAGCATGCTCTACTACCGCCTGAGGAACGCTCTCACCTGATTTATCGCCTTGGTACCGCCAGTACCAACGGCCGCCTTTTATTGCAATTTCGGCCGCCACAATCTGCTGGATACTAGCTGCCAAACCGCCTTTCAACAGCTTATGTATCATGGAGACTGTTTCGTCTTCCATCGCCTTCGCCGTGGTCACCGTCGCTCAATTCCAACTCGTAATCGAGCTCTAACTCGTCACTTCTGCCTTCCTCCATAGGAAATCACTTGAAAAACGTCTTTTTAACACCAATGCCAATAAACGCAGTTAAAATACGCCACAATTTTTACGATAATCACTAATTAATTAGCACACACTTGTTTATTATTATCGTGAATATCTGAAAAATCGCCAAATGTCAATCCACTGTCAAGGATAGCAACAAACGCCCGCCTTTTGTTATGAGTTTTTGTGATATCGCCACTCACAAAAAAAGAAGTTGTCACTGCGATTTAACTCACCGAAATCGCGTATTTGACCGTTCTCCACAACAAATAACACAATACGTAGGTTATCCCGACTTCTGATCTGTAAACGATTAGTTTTTAGTAACACGTTTTATTTCGCCAATACACCTTCGCCAGTACAGTTATCATAATTACATAACGTCATGAGTCGACTCTGCTATCGTACAATAACTATATCTACGCCTTATTTCTAATCTATCTATATACTCCGTATTATATAACACCGATTCGATTCTACTGCTGCGACATTCGTTTTCCAGGGTTGTCACGTCCTCGCCTATTTGAACGTCGCACGTCGCCTCTCCAAAATTTGCTTGTTGCAACATTTTTTAAGGTATAATAAACAACTAGGTATTTTTTCTTTTTAGCTATTACCTAATTAAAAGAACCCATATGATTAATTGATAAAATATAAATCATATCTACAACAGAATAAATTAAAATATTCGACTGAGGTCACAAGAGTTCTTAAAAGTATTATTTATAAAAATGCCATATATTTTAATAAGACTTCGCATTTTTAATCCTTTTTTTGTATGGCGGATCGACCAATCCACCTGTTTTCAAATATTTAATCTAAATAATTTCGGGCCTGAATTGCATAATGGGGTGGAGCCCCATCCTGCTGAAACCACGTGTCAAGATTTATGTCCATCGGGTTCAATAATTGGCGTAATTGGTTTCTTAAAAAATGTGTGTACATTTCTCCATTTAAATGTCCTTCAAAAAAATGCGGACCAATAGCTCTATCCCCAATAATGCCACACCACACATTAACTGACCAGGGATGTTGATTTGGTCGAGTTCGCATCCACATCCAGTGTGAATTTTCCTGCGCCCAATAGTGCATATTGTGCCTGCTTACCTTTAGAAAAGGAACCAAACAAAAATTAAAAATTAAACCTGTATAATGAGAAATAGCTCAATGTTACCTGCCCACAATTATGGAAACTGGCTTCGTCGTCGAAAAAGTAATATCACAGCTTATACCGTACCGAATCAGTTATTGAACTCTCCAATCTCCATGTGTTTTGAAGCAATAAAATCCAACCAATAGGAGCATATTCCTCATATTCAGGGCGTCTGCAGCGAGCCGAATTATATGAGGGCAACTTCGTTTATTTATGAATAACAGTACCGGTTGGTGTCCAATGTAGTGTTATCTTTTTCTATTACGACAGTTTGCAGAATCGAAGAGACATAAACGGATGCCGCACCTGGTTGAGTAGGAAACTGAACACACCGCACAGCGTTGGACTCTTGATTTTTTGACAAGAAGTAGCAGGTTACGTTCTTAGATTGGATTGTTTGCGTGTTATTATTTGTGCTCGATTATTTATTTATTTAAGTGTGTTAACTTTTTGGACATTTAATCATTAAAGTGTTTTCATTGTTAACCATGGTCGTACGTTGTTTTGTCTGCAAAGGGTACAAGAAAGGCAGGATATTTTAGTTTTCCGAAAGATGAAAGGTTGTAAGTAAATGTTTACATTAACCCGGCGTCGGTGTGGTGGGGTATCACATACCCCAATAAATTTAAAACACGCGTGATATTCTAATACACTCTAAGACTGCGTCGAACTCTTTAGTACCTTCGAGTAATACAACAGTCAGTCCATCCCGACCGCAAAATCAGTGTTTGTCTTGATTTTGTAGAGGCCACACGTCTTCATAGTCGTCTGGGGTATCACATACCCCACCACACAGGTAATTAATTTTTTCAATACACGGTAAAATTATGTGACAATTGTCAAAAATTAATTTCCAATTAAAACATTTTTTGTGATTTGTTTTATGTTTATATTTAGGGTCAAATTGATGTTATTTTCTTTTAGAAAGTATTATTTTGTTGTTTATCTTGATTTAGAGAAACACCCTTGTTTATATCAATAAATTTAGATTTTCTGCAACAAAAACTCGATTTTTTGTGTTACTTTGAATTTACTACATACTGTTTGATTAGTATGCTTTATTTATACAAGCAATGCAAAAAATATGCCTAAAATATTAAATGGTTGGTAATGTCGAATTAAGTTTAATGGGGTATGACATACCCCACCACACTAAACGTGTACCTAAATATCACCACACCGACGCCGGGTTAAGTATTGAGATTAAAGTATAGTTCATTTATATCACATTGCATGATAAATTAATATTCTTCGTGAATAATTGTTTGGCTCCCTTCTGCAGGAAGTTTAACTTTTTAAACTTGAGATATACATATTGTAGTTTTGTCTAGCCTCTTAGCATGTCATAATAAAGGCAACCAATTTAGAACCGTCACACTAATATTACAAAGGTTGTATGTAAATTTAATTAGAAATAAGTAGTGAACGTCACATACCTACAACTAAAGCTCTGTTCCAACTGACTATGAAAACCGTACATGGGACGGTAATTTCCAGTTGTATAATTCATTTGTCAACATGATATTTATCGCCTTCAAAAGTGAAATTGTCAACTAGAAATGACGGTCCCTCGTACGGTTTTCAAGTCGGTTGGAACAAACCTTATATAATGGCTTCGAGAGTTATTATGCCGTTTGACGCGATCACATTTTTGATCAATAACTGTCCGTAGTAATCTTTCGAAAACGGCAATCTTACTTTGCGCTCGAAAAACACACAGAACTATTTCTATAACCGCATTTTTAAAAATTAATTCCACATTTTTCTCTATACTTATTCTGAAATTTGCAAATGACTGTCAGTTTTGACATATTATATTCGGGCTTCGGGCATATTTAGAACAGAATTGCCAGCAGCAAATTGTAACAAACGCACGACTGTCATTTATTTATTTATCTTCGGTTTCCATGACCATTCATAGCACACTCGACGGAAAAAGTGAGATTTTTCTTTTCCATGTTCGCGCTAGAGCGCAAAATAAGGATCCACGGCATTCGTCGATTTTGCGATTTCATTTCAATTTAGTAATTAGTTATTTTGCGCGCGGCTGTAGAAAAATTGATATTCTATGTTCATATCAAAATATTTATATATTTATTTACAATTATAAACACCATATTCTTGGTTATGTATAAATGACTGATCCTTCTCGATCACGTTTACCAGATATCTTTTTTATCAATTTCACTTACATCTCATGTTTAATTTAACTTACTAAAAATGTAAACTAAATTAAACCCAGTCCGTCTCTGTTGAGTTCCAGCTGGCCATTAAAACCTAACATTTTTAATGTATGAAGGGCATGCGCGAAAAATGAGGAAAGCATGAAAAAGTCAAATCTGGCTTCATCGACATCAAAGGAGCCGACGCACAGTGCGGCCGCCCGTGGACAAAATTCGGATATCGATACACATCAAATGTACTGCCAATCTGTTGCAAATGATCCAGAGGGAACCAAAGTAGTAAAAACTTATAATATATTTCGCCGGACACCACGCCCCCGCGGCGTCGTGCATGGGCAAGTCATAACTTATAGCAGCTAAATGAAGGACTGTAGCAATTCAATTAAGTAGTCAATAAAATTAGTTTCTTAGATTGTAGGGTTCAGTGGTTGTGAATTTTTGACTATGACCGCATATACTACAGGTATCTATCTCTGTATTGACATCTATGTATAGTAATATCATTTGATATGGGATAAGAGTCGTGCATTCGTAACTAGTATGCCATATATGTAAACAGTGATACATTCACCGATTGGAGGAAACTTTTAAAAAGTTCTATGCAAAATATCCTGTGCTGTGGACTGTTACAAATTACTTATGGTTGGTACTTTATAACCTTGTCAAATTTTTGTGCTACTTCCTGCTAATATAGGAGTTATGATTTTTTTAGTTCATCGACGTATTACCAATGCTGATTTAATTCAAGATTGGATAGGCAGTAAAAAATCTGAAAAGTCGTTATATTTTTCTAAAAATTTCCATATAGGGGTAAAATTGAATTCTGAACAACTTTCCTCTTTGACATTTTTTGATATCTGGTCACCTAACCTCACTTTTCGCATATTTAAGGTGGAATTTTTTAATTTACCGCCATGACAGTTGTCACGTGACATATGTCATAGTGCTTTTTTTGTCATTTATTATGCTGACTTGATTTGCCATATTTTTTTTCCCTAAATCTCAATAGTAAAATAAATTCCTATTTGTTGTAAACTTTTTGGATGATACTATATATCGTATTGTTCCTGTTATTAAGTTTATATCTATTAATTATTCGTTTAAATTATTGTTTTAAAGTCTGACCTGTGTTGCCTAAATTGAAAAAAGTTTATGTTTTCTGTTATTGTTAATATTGTTCTATATATTGTTTGTTATATATTGTTTAATATGTGTTATTCAAACCAATTATAAAAATTCAAACCATTTATTAATAAATAAAAATATTGTTATAGTTTGTCCTCTTTATTAGCTTTAAGATCTTTGGTAAAATTTTGCCTTAGGCTAAGAAATGGTTCTTTAAGGTGACAAGGAATATAAATGGTTTCTTTTGAATGAATGGATCTCGTTGCTTAAATCCTCGTATTCGCTCACTTATAAGACACTAATGACGTTACATTCAGTGGAAATTCATTTGTTTCTCTCTATTACCAAGCACCAGCAGAAATAACTTCATCAAAAAAGTCATTAATGTCAAAAGGTAGAAAAACCCAAATGATTGTTCATTATCAGAATGTGCGATACTTTCCATTTTCTATAATTTCAATAATAGGGTCCCTAACCTATCTGCTTAAAACCGTTCCAGGTCTAATTATATCTTTTTTCAGAATAACTAAAACTGTTATAGATGAAAATGTTAAGCTCCTCAGTTAAAGAAAAAAATTTAATTTGACTCAAAATTACAAACTTTTTCAATTCCGGGATAAAGAAAATATCCAGATTTTTATTACTATCCAGAAATTACAGTCCTTATAAAATGAGGTAAGGTCGATACCGAACTTATCAAATATTGCCAAAAACAAGTTCCCAGCTTTTATTCGACATGTTTTTCAAGTAATCAGAATCTGGAAAAATCTTTCCATAATTGCTACACTTCAATTTTGACCTCAAATTCTTGATCCCCGACCTCAAAAACCCCTGAGTACCAAATTTTAGCCAAATGACGTCAATGACGAGACTGCTATGATTTTTGTCCCAATATCCCATATAAACGAAGCACTGTGCGACGTAGAGTTAAATAACTGATTCGGTACGGTATAAGCTGTGGTAATATTCTTCAAGTACCTGTTATTTCCTTGCATTTGTCTTGTTACCCAATGACAAAAGGTGACGCGATTTTCAAAGTCTTGCCCGTATAGCTCTTCTTGAAGCCTAATGTGGTATGGATGAAACTTGCACAAGTGCAAAATGGTCATAACTGATTTTTGACTCATTCCAGCATCGAAAGCAAGCCGCCTGGAATTCACATGAGGGTCAATAGCTACCACTCCTAAAACACCAACTGCCCTGTCTTCGTTCGTTTGGGTTCTTCTTCGAACTCGTGGTTTCGCCTTCAAATTGCCAGTAGTACGACTTCTGGTTTCCAGCCTTTTGAAGGCCATGTGAGACTTCGGGTTAATAGCAAACCTCTCTGCTCACACTAGTGCAGCTTGCCTGTAATTTTGTCTGCACTCTCCCAAAATAACAACATATCCACTTGAACATTAAAATTCGCTTCCATGTTTTAAACGATAAACATAAAATATTAATACGTCAAAATTCCTAAATGACTTATGTAAAAAAATCGCATTTCTATGAAAACGCGTTATGAGAGAAGGGGCGATCTTAATTGATAAGATTTTTTTCAAATCAAACTTTGGTTCATCATAATTTCATAAACATGGAAACAATTTTAAATAAAATGCACATACTTACGTAGTTTTTTTATGTAGATTCGAATTTTGGAAATAAAAATACATCATTCCACTTGAAATGTCAAAGTTACCCCCCACCCCTCAAAATCAAGAAAGGGGAAAAATGTAAAAAATATGGTAAAATATGTCCTCCTACATCACTATGACGTCATCAAAATTTCATGAAAATTATCCAAACCGTTTTCCCCGTATAGCATTGTAACACTTTAAAAAACTCACCCGGTATTTTTTGTATAAGAGTATCTATGATTCAAAATTGTTTCAACTGTTTCAGCTATTTAGGCTGCTTTTTTTAACTTTAAAAATGTTCCTACTTAAAATTTGCCTTATCATAGATGTTATTTTCAGAACGTCTGCAACAAAAATGCTACCGAATTTAATCCTTAGTCAATCGATTGGTAAAAAAATTAATTTTGAAAAATGACGTTCACCAAACCAAAATATTATGTCCGCCATTTTGACACCTGTTTGCTATTCATTAAGATGGCAGTAGAAATCTCTGCATGCATGTCGACATCAATTTTGAAAGCAATACTTTAACACTGTTAAATGTTCACCTCTGAAAAATAATATTTACTAAATGTCAATTTATCATTTTGACAGCCTCTGTCAAAAAATTGCTGCCGAAAAAATCGTCTGTATGTCCTATTACTATTTGGTGACAGACGAATCGATAAATAAAAACAGTTTTTGAATAATGTCATTCACCAATGCCTTATTTACGTAATGTTTGACAGGCGCCTGCTTTAGTAGAGCTGTCAAAAAAATCTTCTGCCTACAAACATTTATATCTGTGGTAATTACCTTAACTATTTCATGAAAAATTAAAATTGAAAAATCTTGTTCATCAGAATTGAAAACAAACCCTTTTTGAGTTCACCCCTTCAACTAAAGCTACCACTTTGAAACGGCAGACGGTCAATTTTGGTATGTTCGATTATCAAACACTTCTTGTTTATTGGTAAAAATTTTTAGAAATATCGTCCACCATATTGTCTGCCAGCTCCCATACTATCAGTTTGGGATAAAACTACAACTTTACCAGCTCTGTAAAAAATGGCTAGCAAAGCAAAATACATGTCTAAAAGATAACAGCCCAAGCAAGTGTGAACTAAACCAACCAGGCGATAAAAAATAACATAAAACCTCGACAAGTAGATTACTCCTAAATTCCAAATCTTGAACAACGCGTTTAAAAAAGCAATCGACTAGAAATTTTGATAAAAATAGGTCGAACACTGATAACCCACAGTCCATTATGCCACAGCCAAAATTTGCTTTCTAACGAATAATCACTGCTAATAATAACTTAATTTATTTCCTTCAAATTAAAGCAACAAAAAGAGTATTTTCTATGTACTAATAATGGGCGCGCCTAGTAGCATGGAGCAATAGCAATAAGCGACTATATTGGCAAGATATCGAAAACTGTAGCTAACTAAAGCTGAATAACGATCTATGTAGATCTTGCAATAGTGAAACGATCACCGGAAAGGCATCTTTATTTAAACCCACCCGAAAGAGTTCGGAGTAAGAAATCGAGCCAAACACTAAGAGTATTTTAAAAACGGCCAGTCATGAGAATAGAAAAGATTTGTTGGCTGAAAAATAGTTTTTGCTGGGTGCTTACTAGGCGGACTCAATAATATTTAACATCAACATCGACTAATGGGTTTCTTGCGTCTTGAGATATTCTTTGTATTTCAGTTCATTCATCAGCTCTTGAAGTTCGGATTCGTTCGTTAATTCGAGTTTGAACAGCCAACCTGAAAAAATAACATGGAATTAATAGGTCAGTAGGCCACCAATGAACAGTGACTTTTATTTTTAAATTGAGCTTTTTTGCAGCTTAGGTTACTCAGGCCAGACTGGTTGAATGAAAAAAGGTATTTCATGACCGAATCCTCAGATTTTTTGACTTTCCCTGTACTTTTATATAAAAAAAACTGAAATAGCCATCTTATGTAATTTTCTCCCGCGAATTCGGGTATGTTCACCAAACAACAATTGAACTTCAAATAAAAGTGCTAGGGGTCACTTTGATATTTTTTTAAATGGGATGCCATATTTTTAATGTGCTTATCCGATTTCTCATATAAATTTTGATCTAAAATGATAGATTTTTAATTCAAAAAACGCCTTTTTTCTTCAGTTTTAAATTCGGAAAATGTTCGTCTACCGTATGATTAATACCTGATAGACGAATACCCGTTTTACCTGTTCAACCTTTAATCTGCTTTAAAGCGGCCGTCAATCACTAATCAGACCAAATAATCAACTTTCAAATTTCTATACTATATTTTTCACGAATTAGTTACAAATAAAGAAATATTCTTTAGAAGAACGATTAAGTGTAATAAAATTATATTACAAAAGTGGAGGGAATGCTCGACAAACACAAAGAACATTTTTTGAGAGTTTCCAGAGACACATTTCAATAGATACAATTCTCAGAATTAAGACCATATTTGAAGAAAGGGGTCTTGTGAGATACAGGTATCTACGATTTCGCGAATTATTTTTTTTTTCACTAGAAAGGGGGTGTCCTATAGAGTAGTTTAAGCGAAAAAAAATCGGAGGATCCCCCACATTTGAGCCGGAAAAAAGCCCCCAAAGTTCGAGTTTTGTCACAAATTTTCAGCACCACTTCGCAAAAGCACTAGAAGTATGGACAATACACATCTGAAAATCAATTCTCGGGTAAAAATATTAACCAGGAGACATTTGCGTAGAACCAGAGGCTTCCGTTTTGTCCCGGTCCTAATTTAAGGCGGCCCATAGCCCCATGAAACAAAATAAAAGTTTATTTGTAATTATAATTGTAAGCTAAGCATCTGCATCCCCCTTTTTACTGTCAAATGTCACAAGTCACCATGGAAATAGATATTTTGAAGAAGGCACACTGTTGCCATGACGTTTGAGACTGAAAAGATATGGGATCAACTTTCGCTTAGCTGAATTCAGTTATGTAAGAAATATTTGTTTATTTAGTATAGAGCAACCTTCCCAAATACAAAATCATAAAAATATTTTTGCGGAAATGCATCATTTTAATTTTTTCGACTCTAGAATAACTGAAATCAGTTACACGAAAACATGTTATAAATAATTTTCTAAACATAATACCTAAAAAAACTTCTTGCGGAAATAAGTCATTTTAATTTTTTTGAGTTAGTTTGGGTTAGTTTCCTCGTTTAAGCCACTACGCACTTGCGTGAAGTAAGGCTTGCGCTTCGCGCAAGCCTTTCTTCACTTCACGCAAGCCTAAGCGACACAATTTTGGTTAGCTCTGGTTAGTTTGGGTTAGCTTTGTTTAGCTTTGGTTAGTTTGGGTTAGCTTTGGTTAGTTTGGGTTAGCTTGGGTTAGTTTCGTCTCGTTTAAGCCAGTACGCACTTGCGTGACGAAAG
>MU194277.1:3737-19787 GCA_016904865.1 Pissodes strobi | reverse complement strand
ACGATCCCTAACATACTCCTGAAAAACATCCCTAACAAAACCCTGATACAATTAATGCATATAGTGAACGCTATACTTCGTCTGCAACACTTTCCCAGTTCCTGGAAGATCGCGCACGTGGTACTGTTCCCTAAGCCCGGGAAAGACCTCAAGCTCGCCAGCTCTTACCGCCCTATTTCCTTGCTAAATACTATGAGCAAACTCACTGAGAGACTCTTATTGTCTAGGATGAACGAGATAGCCCTGAACCGTCATGTACTCCTTCGGGAGCAGTTCGGTTTTCGCGGCGGACAATATAGGGCATTGCACATCCCTATTACTCCTAGACATCGAGAGAGCATTCGACCGGGGGTGGCACAATGGCTTGCTGCATAAGCTTTTCATTAAGCATAGCTTTCCACTGCCCTTTGCAGCGCTAATTGCGTCATATCTGGTCGGGCGCGCTTTCTCGGTGAAAATTGGCGGATCCCTCTCATCTCAGAGAGAGATCAAGGCGGGGGTACCTCAGGGAACGGTACTGTCGCCACAGCTATTCAGCTATTACATAGCAGATCTTCCTTCCCACCCTGATACGTCCCTTGCGTTCTACGCGGACGACACTGCACTGTATTCCCACTCCAACACAGCGCAGGAGGCGACAAATAAATTGAGTGCTCACATGGAACTCATAACGCAGTACTATGAGGGCTGGAAAATACGGCTTAACCCTAATAAAACAGAGTCGGCCGTATTTGCCAGGAAAATAAAAAACATTGAATCCACTCCAATCCTAGTAAACAACACCCCCATCCCTCCTAAACTTTCCGTCAAGTACCTGGGAATCATTCTTGATTCGAAGCTCAACTTCAGCAGGCATATTACACATGTGCAAGTGAAAAATAGAGATATACTCCAGAAGTTGAAGCCTCTGATCAGGAATGGTTCCTGCCTCAGCCCCTCCAATAGACTCATCCTGTATAGGTCCATTATTCGGCCATACCTGACGTATGGGGCGCCGGTTTGGTGCTCGGTGGCCGACACACATCTCAAGAAACTGCAGATCCTGCAGAATAGGCACTTAAGGGCTGCTTTCTCGGCGAGCCGTTATACCAGGATTCGGGACTTGCACGCCTGGGCTGGTATCGAATATATCAACGAATACATCGATAAATTGGCGTGCAAGTTCTACACGTCTGGAATACGCGGCTTGCCGAGGACTGCCCATATTGCAGACTTGAGGTATGAGTCGGCCAACAGACCTAAACACGGTCCCATACACCGACGCACGACAATTTACTTTCTGGAGCCTCGGCCACCAGAATAATGGACTTCCCGTCAACCTTCATCCCTTAAACCCATCCCTCTCTACCCCTTCGGCGCCCCTGGGGTCGCCAAGAGATTGACGATTACCAGGAGCGCAGAAGTTGCTCCCAATCCATCGCCACACGGTTGCCCAAGGCAGGCCCCCTCCACCACGCTAATAACGTGGTGGGCGGGGCTTGCTAAGGGACTTTTTCGAGCTATAAAAGCTAACCGTCAACAGTAAATAAAAGCAGTTGATTACTGCTCTCGATGTCGCCGCCTGCCTCCCTGTTCCGGCAGACGAAGTATGGCTAAGCGTGCCGAGCATATGTCTGATGTTGTTACAATTCTCACCTCACTGAAGCTAGTTTCTAGCTTCCTACTCTTTTACCCTATTTGTATAAATGTGTGTGATTGTCCTGTATACGTGTATGAGTGACCAAAAAATCGTGAAATGGGGTTTTTCCTTCTGTTTTCCCCATGTTTCTGACCCTCACCCATCCCCACCCTGGAAAATAAGAAGACAGTTCTATTGCCATCCATGTTGTACTTGTTGAACTCAAAACTTCTAACAGGCTCTGCCTAAGTAGAAAAGTTCTATTACTTGAGATGGTACCTAACATCTAGTCGAACTATGACTAGGGCATCACATCGGTCCCTTCTTTTAGTGGTGCGTGCCGGGGGGACCTCAGAGGCGCTCATACGGGCTCATATATATTATTTTGACTTTCTTGTATCTATTGACGCGCTTTTTTTATTTCTTCTTATATTTTCTAATGAATACGTTCCAAAACGTTCCATATTTCATAAATTTTAAACTGACAGCAAAAAATTGCATCAAACTCTGGACACATAAAATGTCTTATGCATTTTTAGTATGACCATCTGCAGGGAAATGTGCGAGAATATTTAGCCCGGCGTATAAATAGTCACTGATATATTAAATATTTTCCTCTACCTTTGTGTATTGTGGGAAATAGTCTTAATAACTTCTATATGATTAAACAGATTTATCAGATTTTTGCACCAAACGGTTGGTCTTGTTGACTTTAGCATGCGCTCTGTAACGTTGTAAATGTTGCAAAATCCAGTAGTGCTTTTACTGGCCGATTTGTGTGATCGATACTCTCGCTACCTCACTTCTGGCCAACTTCCTTCCGGTGTTCCGAGTCGCTCGACAGATGAAACCATTTGGAGCGCCACTTGACAGATGTGGTATATATTTTTTTTGCATGAATTGGCAACCCTTCTCGTCTAGACACTCACGACGAGCAGGCAATTTTTGAGTATCTAACATTACCGTTGGTATTTTTGACCATCAGGTCTAAATACGGCCTGATTATGTCGTTGCATTAATTGGCAAATGAGCTAAAGTGTGTATATTCTAAAATTATTGGCTATACAGGCGATAAACAATGTGTTAATAGTGTGGTGACCCCTTTTTTAAGGATTCTTCTATGGGATAGAATTTCCTCCCTTTGGGTTGAGGCCCTTCAGCATCTTTCTATGACGACCTAGCGAATTTCCGGTGTCATTTAGCCGTACAGACACCTATTGTCAAGGTAATATTATGACGACATGGTGGAGACGTAGCTTCCCCGTAAACGCCAGTGTCTGCAAATCTACTAGATACAACTAGGATCTATACCTTTTTTTTATCGTATATATTATCGTTGTATTTCATTTTGATTAAGGAAATTACTGCTAAACGACTATAGGTGCCTTACTGTTTTAGTTAATTGAGTTATTAAAATTATGTTTTTATGGCTTTAAGTCATTTATTATCATTGTCGATTATTTAATATTGATTTTCCTTATCACAGATATCGTATTACTTTAATTAGTAACTATCTTGATAACGCTTTTGAGATTATCTGGTTTACCTGTGTATTACGCTTGCCTACCTTAACAATATGTTTTGTCTTAACATTCACATCGAACTGAGCTCAATTCGTGTTCCCCATACGTACTTACCGGCTAGGCATATATATACTTACTTACTTTATAGAGTAATTCATTGATTTAATACAAGGCTGCCCAACCCCAAGCCCGCGGGCCACGATGTGGCCCGCGAACGAATAATAAATGGCCCGCGTGAGCAAGTTTCATTTTCATAGGGTGAACAAAATTGTAAGTACCAAAACGTCAAAGCTAACGCTTCACTTCACTCTCACGAAACACTGTGACGAGACGGGTGGAGGAGATGTCGGTTGATATCAGCGACCAGATCCAAGAGATCGTAAGAAAGTGCAAATGTTTTTGTTGGCGTTAGACGAAACTGGCGATTTAACGAATAGAGCTCAGTTTGATGTTGTTCTTTGCATTCATGAACATTGGAATGTATTTCAAGATTCACTAGAATTATGTACTACAACCCAAAGAAAAGACATTTTTGCGAAAATTAAGGAATGCGCTGAAAAAAAGACTTTACCATGGGATAAAATGAAAACAATTTGCACTGATTGTGCACCTGCAATGACCGGGAGAAACAATGGTTACATTGCTTTGGTACAAAATTACTTGGATCGAAAAATATTTTCATACCATTGCATCATCCACCATGAAGCATTGTGTGCAAAGGACATGAAGTTGAATGACTTTATGGGGCCAGTAAAACGCTGCATAAATTACAAACGTGCAAAAGCTCTTCACAGACGTCGATTCAGGGTTTTATTTGAAGAAGATATCAGAGAATATGGAGAGTTACAACTGTACTGCGCTGTGCGATGGCTGTCAAGGGGCAACATATTGAAACATTTCTTCAACTTGAGAGAGCAGGTGTTGGAATTTTTAGAGGAAAAAAAAGCGTTATCTTTGGAAACCGATTTACTGGAAGAAGAATCCTGGTTGAGTGATATTGCATTTCTTGTTGACATAAAGTACCTTAATATTTCAAATCTCAAATTACAAGGTAAAAATTGTTCACTTCCAAATATGTTTACTTTGATAAGCAGATTTAAAGTTAAATTAAATCTGTTTTTAGTTAATTTACCTAACGAAAATGTTTACTTTTTCCCACACTCAAAGATTTGAAAGAGAAGCTCAATATCGCCACTATCAATTGTACTAGGTACGAATCTAAAATTAGATGCTTATTAGAGTCGTTTCAGAGCAGATTCCAGGACCTTGAAAGTATAAAAGAAAATTTACATATTTTTGTGACTCCTTTTACAATCAGTTTGACTGAAATAATTAGTTATCCTGCCAATATTCAGTTGGAACTCACTGAACTGCAAAATCATTCAGCACTAAAAAACCTTACATAAAAAATATCTTCAAAGTCAGAAGCTTCTTCAGAAGAACTTGTAGATTTTTGGAAATTGGTGCCAAAAGAAGACTTTCCTGAAATAACTGACCTGGCCTTTCAATTTTTAAGTAGTTTCGGATCAACATAATGTTTGTGAATAGAGTTTTTCAAATCTTAATTATATAAAAAATAAATACCGCACATCTCTAACTGAGCAACATATTTCTGATTTTTTGTTACTGTCAACATCTGATGTGACGGCTAACATAGGAAAATTATTAAAACCCAAACAATTTCAAAAATCACATTAATTATACCAATTATTTAAAATTTTAGATTTTGATTTTTGTTAATTTTGATTCTTTATTTGGCAAAAGATGCTATTTATTTTATTATTTTAAATTAAACGGCAATTTTCAGGATGTTGCATTTCTTTTATGGCACAATAACTTAATTTAAGTTAAGGCTTATTACTTATTGTTATCAAAAGTAACAAAAATATGAACTGTCAGTGGTTAGTGGCCCGCCTGTGATTTTGAATCATCAATTTTGCCCAACTGTTAAAAAGGTTGGGCAGCCTTGATTTAATAGATCTAACTGCTTATTTATTTATTTATTTATTTATTTATTCACAATCGGATCTTATAACAGATATGTGTTTCGTCATTATTTATAAAATTCTATTACAACTAAATAAGGATACAATTAAAATTAAGACCATTTATACAATAACAATAAAAATATATTAATAGTTACACAAGCAAACAATAATAACAAAAAAACTAATAAAACATATATATGCTTAAATGAATAACCAGACCACAAGTATCACATTGTTACCCATAACATTTTAGAGATAAAGAGAAACATTATAATGGGTATTAATATTCAACATAATACAAATAAAGATAAAATAGAATAATTAAAACAGTGGCCTAACCCATATCAAACATACTCATTCACTCTAGATCCATTCATACACAACTAACTACCCTATCAGAGTAATAGCGGTTCTGTACAGTTAGCTTAAACCTCTGGCTTCAAAACTGACATCAAAAAAATTCCTGCAGAGAATAAAATGTGTGTGACAAAAGCAGGTTTGTAAGCCCTGTCCTAAACAACACAGTACCACTGACTCCCCTCAAGGGACCAGGCAGATGATTATAAATTTTTATTGGCATTACATAGCTACTTCTAGCAGTCATCGTAAGCCGGGGACCAGGCAGCCTCAACTGGTCTCCGTTTCTTATTGGATAATTAGAATAGTTGCGAGTTTAGTTGCTTGAAGAGCTCCCTACAAGAATATGTATGATTTTTAAACAGCATAGTGCGTATTATTCTTTTTTGACATAACAACACCTAACCGATTCTTACAGCATTGCCCCAGCCGGCAATGCCATAGGACAAGACTGAACCTACATACGCATGATAGTATGATATTAAAATGTTTCGATGTACCTTGTCTCTCATTTGCCATATCACATACTGACTCAGATTTAGTTTTCTGATAATCGAGTCTATATGGTTACCCCAGGTAATCTGAGAATCCACTACAATCCCCAAAAATTTAGCACTATCCGATTGTTTAATAGTATTGCCCCTTGAATGAACAAGTAAACTAAAATCTGTTGGTCGCACTGAAAACATCAGTAATTCTGTCTTGGCAGTATTAAGGCTATAGTTCTCAACTCTGTTCACACAGTCACTAGCACGGGCACTGAGGTTCGAAGGATTATCAGCCGTGACAACTGATGTTACATCATCGGCATATAAAGACAGCCCAACACCATCCACGGCAACATCAACTATTATATTATTTATGAAGGTTATAAAGAGTAACGGGCCAAGGATACTCCCCTGTGCGACCCCCAGACTAACATGTTTCGTTTCAGATGAGTAGCTCCGTCCCGCCACCCTTAGAATTACCATCTGGGAACGAACGGTCACCCAAGTATGAGGTTATCCAATCCCAGGGCAGACCTCTCACCCCATAATTATACAATTTACCTTTCAAAACCTCATGATTAACCATGTCAAAAGCTCTGCTGTAGTCAAAGAACAACCCCGCAACATACTTGTGCTTGTCAATATCAGCATAGACTTGATTTACAACTACAAGTATGGCATCCTAAGTGGACAAACCACCCCTGAATCCAAACTGTGCATTGTTCAAGATATTGAATTTATTTAAGAATTTAAGAAGTCTATCAGCAAAAACCCGTTCGTGTACTTTAGAAAAGGCAGGGAGTAGAGAGATCGCCCTGTAATTTTCAAACCTAACCTTGTCATTTTTTTTATGTACTGGTTTAACAATTGAAACTTTTAAGCGTGTTGGAAAAATACCATCATCAAAAGATTTATTAATTAAAAGCGAAAGTATCTGACAAGTTTCATCAGCAACATTACGCAAAAGAGAACAAGGCACTTCATCAATGCCTGCAGCATCCTTCTTTGATATGTCAAATATAATTTCCCTTACCTCGTGGCCATTAGTGTGTTCTAAGAACATAGATTTGTCATTAGATAAGAAAAAAATTTGCCATTTATTGTGACTACATGAACTAGAATTATTGTCTATATTTACAAAATAGTCATTAAACCTGTTAGTAATTTCTTGAAAGCTATCAATATTTGTGCCATTTTTATCAGTAAAAGAAGCAGGGTAAGACGTACATGACCTTCGGTTAGTCTCTTTGCCAATTATTTTCCAGGTGGCACTACTCTTGTTAGGCGACCCCAGGTAGAGCTCATTATTAAGTTGCCTTTTTGAATTTTTAATATTACGTCTATGGTCATTTAGCATACCCCTATAAGTCAATGCGACATCTGGATCATCAGAGTCCCTCACCTGCTCATGCAGGCTTTTAAGCAATTTACCCTCATTTATTATCTCTTCAGTTAGCCATGATTTTTTTATTAGGTTATTTCCAATCATTATTGAGTTTACGCAATTCAAGGGGAAAAGCTTTTTCCATAAGCTCTAAAAACCTATCATGAAACAGGTTGAAGGCCTCTGATGCGTTTCCACCGATCAAGACGTGCTCAAGTCTCATTTATAAAATACTGTTTAAAAGAACCAGTTTATAGATATTACCTGCATAAAGTGATCCGATAGATAACTAGCAACATTCATTGTAACCACATCATTCAAAACAGGACCGACAAACACATTATCAATAAGACTTTTAGTATCCCCATTTATCCTAGAAAAATCCTTTATACATGAGTTTAGACCAAAGCCATTTAAAATATGGGCAATTTCAACAGCCCTACAATCAGTACTTTTAAAATTTACATTAAAGTCGCCACATACAATGTGATTTTTGTTGGGATTAATACATTTATTTAAATAACATTCAAGACTATTACAAAATACATTAATATCAGCAGATGGTGCCCTGTATATGCACGTTATAGTTAATGAGAACGAAGATACCTGCAGCTCTGAGGTACATACCTCAAAGGCACTTTCAATAGCCATTTCCTTGAGTGTTGTTTTCTCCTTCCATTCAACATCTTTTCTCACAAAGATGGCTGTGTCATCTCCTCTAGTAGTGGAGCGGCAGTAGCTTTCTGCTAAGACATAATCATAAACTAATAGAGTCTTTATTTCTTCCCGTGTACACCATGTTTTTGTCAAGGCTATTACTTCGGGATATTCGATAGATTTCAGTAAGATATATAGTTCTTCAGTCTTGTTTCTCAGACTTCTGATATTGAAATTACATACTCGTACAATACTTGTTAGGGTGGTATTTTTTAAGCTGTAACAGGATCCCCGAGTCCCTGTGATTGTTGGGGTATCCTTTCCTTAATAAAAAACCATGAAATCAGAGAACCATTTGGCCAGATTTCACGTTTCCATGCATTCCTAAAGTTCTGTTGTTTTATTGTAACTTTCATGGAGCTATATAATTCAGGAAACTTGGAGGGATGCTCTACACACAAGGCTTCCGGGAAATGATTATGTAACATTCTCTGCAGTTCTTCTGGTTTAGTTGAGGGATGTAATCTACTTACATGCAACGAGATCATTTTAGGGACAGTCTGAATGTTTTCGTCAGCACTACTTCCTCCTATCATAATGTTACGATTTCTTCTACGTCTTTTTGTTGTTGCTGCCAACCATCGTTCCCATTTTTTGGGTCATTCACCTCATCTAACTGGCCGGAATTTTGCAGCTCAGCCATTTTTAGCGCTTGTTGGGCCACCAGAATGGCTTGATTTACTCCTTTTTCTTGAAAAATCTTATTTCGTTTATTTACTTGGTTTGCGGCGCTCATTTTTGCATAGCTGTCACGATCACCTGTGTTTGACTTTTATTGTCCTGTCTTGCCAACTGCTGAGGCAGTTTTCAGCGATTGCACATGTACCGGTCGAGACGATCCACTTGCAACCGGCACCGTTGCCGTTTGCTGCTCTGGTTCGCGCACCAACACCGGATTCTGTTATCTTGAACCGGATCCACCTGGGCCGCAACTGGTGTGGCAACACTGTTAGGGGGAGTGGCTTCACTCGATGCCGGCTGTGCAGCAGCAGCATTCCTAACATTCCAGCCAGCCCCGTCTCCAGGCTTTAGGCCGCCCGAGGCGAGCAGAATTTGGACGCCCCTTACAACAGACTAATTAAGGAGTCAATAATGACCTATCCGGCGAATAGGCGCCCGCGCGGTTTTTTAAAAGGTAGGTTTCGATATAAGGAGATGGCCTGCAGGGTCTATATTTTCATGGTAGGCGTACCATGTGGGGGCTAGCTGGAATTAAATCGGGGATGCCGGGGCTCGATTTTAAGGGGGGTTTTGAGGGGCTATATGGAACTCGCGTGGTTTTTCGCGGTTTCTGGCTAAATGGAAGCTCAGAGCGTGGGTATGTATGTCCCACGCCCCCCGTTTCCCGGATTTTTATCGAGAAATGGGGGAAATCGCGAAACATTTTTTTTAACGGGTAGGTTCAGGTAGAAAAAAGAAGAATTTCGGCAAACGGAAAAAACCGTATTTTTATATCGACCTAACCGTAATTTTTTCGCATCGGAATCGGAATCGGAACCTACCTGGAACCTATCGGTGGAACCTATCGGCTTTTTTTCGATCGATTTGAATTTCGGCATGTAGGTAGAGGACGTCAAGGCCGACAAAAAAGTTTCTTTACGAAAAAAGAAATGCGCCGTTTAAATTCGAGCACGGTCGTATCTCCAAAACTACGAGTGATACGAAAAAAATACATACCACCAAAAATGTGTATTTCGACGGCCTTTATTCCGTATGTGAGTCGTCGTACTTAAAAAATGTATATATTGCCGTTTTTTCCGAAAAACGGAGATTTTTTCATAAGTTATTTTTTTACCACCCTGTATATGCTTTTGAAAATTTTATCGAAAAAAATTCACGGGTGAGTATACTTACCTTAAAAAAATCGAGATTTTCAATAAATCGGCTATAATTCGGTACTATAATGTGCCGCATCCCGCATCCAGTTTGATTGTACGACGTTTCGTTTTTTTTCAAATCGACCAAACGTGATTTTTATATTTTCTTCATTTGTGTAGTAACGGAAGGAGATATCTCAAATAGGTTTGTGCCAGTGTCTGCGCCGTCTTAAGGTCGATCGAAAAGCTCCTATAAAGTTTTTCGATAGGAGTTCAAATTTGCCTCAAAATCTACCATTTTTCTTTAGATTTCGGCACGAAATAGGACATTTCGTAGAGGGATGATGTTTTTTATTTCGAATATCTTATCGGGGGGGGGGGGGGGGGGGGGGGGGGGGGGGGGGGGGGGGGGAGGTGAGGAGGAGGCTTGGGTTCGTTGAGTTCGATTTTCTTATCGAAAAAGTGGTATGAGTTTACTGTACCGAAATTTTTCGAAAAAAGTTGATTTTTTTTCAAAATGTATTGTTTTAACACCCTGAATATGATTTTGAAAATTTTATTTGTACGTTGGTGATATGTAAGTGGATCTTTCTAATCGTTTCGGTACTAAAAACAGGGAAAAGAAAATTTTAAAATATTTTTCTAAAAAAAGTAATTTTGAAGTGGGTATTTTAGAGAGGAGTATTTGTGGGCGCGGAGTTCGAATTTTTGGTCTAAAAAAATCACACGAATTTTTTGTTTAGAAATATTTTGAAAATAGGGAAATTTTTGGGGAAATTTCTATTTTTAACACCCTGTATATGATTTAATTTCTGTAATGAAAGCGGAAAAAAAATTCAAAAATAGATTTTGATGTGGGTACTCGAGTTTTCTGTGCCAAAATATTTCGAAACTAGGGGATTTTTTGGGAAAATTTGTGTTTTTAACACTCTGTATGTGACTTAAAAAAAATTATTTGTACGTGGGTGACATGTACCTGGATCCCTCTAACCGTTTCTGTAAAGAAAGCAAAAAATCATTCCAAAAACAATTGTCGAAAAAAAATAATTTTGATGTGGGTACTCTAGAGAGGGACATTTGGGGGGCGCGGAGTTTGAATTTTTGGTCTTAAAAATCGCACGAGTACGTATATGTAACATGCGCTCGCTCCACGCTCAATATGTGCTACATGCTGTTCAGTAATGGATCAATCAATCGAGTTGCGTTTCGGCCACTTCCGTAAAAGTTGTCCTGAATCGCGCTGCTTATAGTATGAATGAAGCGTTTTACATATTAATTGCGAGAGTGTTACAATCACATTAAAAATTTTTAGAAAAAATAAAAACGGCCGCCCCTAAGGATCGGCCGCCCGAGGCGGTTGCCTCGCCGCCTCACCCCTGGAGACGGGGCTGTTCCAGCTGACATTTTTGGCTTCCATTGTTTGGATTTTTTCTTTTAGTAATTTTATATTGTCTTTTAAAATTTGGTTTTTTTCACTGACTTCTTCAAGCAATCTTTGCGTGAGATTCAACTCTACTTAAACATTTAAATAGTCCTTATACATTGAATTCGAGGTTTAATTAAAACTATTTTCCAGACAGGAATATAGGCACTTAGAAACTTGATTTAATTTGATTTAATAGTCTGATAATTTAGACATGTGCAACTCTTCTCTTTAGTTTATGAGCGATGCCATAAACTGAAATTAATTGATTGGCTTTAAAGTGTTGATATAAATTTTTATATTTAAATGAAATCTTGATGTTTATATTGGTAAGCTATCATCAAACAGCAAATAATTCGTATAGCTTCAGTTTTTTTTCAGCGTTCTTATATAAGCTATTTTCCTAAATTTTATAACCCTAATTTCAATGATCAATAATCATTGATAAATTCCTAGAAAAAAAAATTAGTGACGCCTTCACCTAACTGACAACACATAGACCCACACCTTTAAATAAAATGAAAACTTATAAGTGAACCGGGCATATGAAGCAATTATTGACAAATCGGGTTATGTAAATAGCGCCCAACGTTTAAGGTTGGTTACATCTCTTAAAAACTGAATTTGTGAAAAGTATGGACTTGCCCCGTTCATGCACCAAGATTTTCAATTGCTATCGGAAACCTAAAAATTTAATAAATTATATTGAGAATCCCCGCTAAATCGCACTGCAGTTCGAAACCTATTATTCACGTCAAACATAAAATTAACTTCAATTTTACGCAAATAATTACTGTGCTATTGACTGAATGTTTTTATTTTTCACGCAACGTATACTCGCAAATATTCCCTATAAACAAGACAATACCGTCACAGCAGGAGGTTAGATCTCTTGATATATTTGCGTTATTGCAGCAACGTTTTCTATGCAGTGCAAATGAGCATACAATAAACATTCCCTGCATAATTTGTTGGATGCTATTAAGAAAGGCGATCTTTTATCTCATCTGATATTTTATCTTATAAGTAAGTGGGTCCATTAACTACAAATTACCTGGAATGAGCGTTAATTGCACTTAAACGGAGGTTTAAAATGCTATTTTTAATGGGAAATTATTACAAGTGTATACAGTGTGATCAAGTTTTATGAGAGCAACTTAAATCGGTTTTTGGTGAACGCGGCAGGTGCAAGATATAATATTAACAGGGGCGTAACCTCGTGTAACTGTGCGAAGCTACCTGAAGAAGCATTTAGAAAATATGTTTAATCTTGACAGTCTTAAAATAATGGTTTGGATCTCATTCTAGGGTCATCGGATTTATTAGTTTCATGCAACATAATCTATATAGGTACTGTGTGTATGAGCTAATATATCTGATGAAAGCAGTAAAGATTAATGATGCTGCTGAGATGAGAAATTCTCATCTCAAAGTCACTAGTCGAAACGAGGAAGTCCATTTCCCTTTTGATATTTTATTTATCTCCAATATTTTAAGATTGTACTAGAAAATAAAATTTATTTGAGATCTTAATATTAACGGCTTCCCTCTTTTTGTAAACTGGTACTGTCAATGCTATCTTAAGAACTTCTGGAAAAATCCTAAATTGATTTAATCAATCTACAAATATTTTTCTCTGGAACTCGTACCATTCTGTTGTGTTTTTAGTAATTGATACAAAATACATCAAGAAAATGTCATCCGTCAATAAAAAACTTAAGAAACTCAGGAAAATGAAACCTAAGTCTGATAGTTCTCAGGAAGTCGTAAACATTGTAGAAAACCTATCTTCTCAATCTTTTGATAAAGCTGAATTGGATCTTTTAAGCAAGGGTCTGAATTTTGCATTGCCTCCACCAAAGGATAACTTACTTGATATTGTAGGTAATATAGAAAGCTCTATTCAACATCTTCCTGACTACTAAAGGATTTGTTAGAGAAGCATGCAGAAATCAGATCTCAAAAAATGTAATTAATAATAATGTTAACTCTCGACCTGGAAAAGGAAAAAGTTTAATCAAGAGATTGAAGGAGAAAGATGTTTTCTACCTAAAAGCTGACAAAGGTAATAAGGTTGTTATATTAGACAAAAACGAATATTTTCAATGGGTCAAAGATGGTAACACAAGTTAAAAACACTTTAACGCAATGTAGCAACCTTATTTCTGATCAAATTAGATACAAATTATCTGTAAGTAATCCTACTATGCCGAAACTATATTGTCTTCCCAAGATTCATAAACCTGGGAAGGCAATGCGTCCCATAATCTCGGCAATAGGATCACCAACTTATAATATATCCAAGTGGCTAGCAAACCAGTTTGAAAATTTACCTATAAAACAACAGAATTCAGGAGTACTAAATTCCTTAGATTTCATAAACAAAATTAAAGACACGATTCTTAATGAAGGTGAAATTTTAATGTCGTTTGATGTTAGCTCATTGTTCCCTAGTGTACCAATCCCACAGACCTTGCAATACCTTGGTGAATTACTTGAGATGAATAGTTTTGATAACAAAATCAAACAAGAATATTTAACTTTAACCAAACTTTGCTTGTATCAAAATTATTTTCAATACAAAAATATCCATTACCAACAACTTGAAGGCACGGCAATGGGCAACTGTTTATCGCCGTTCTTAGCTAACCTTTTTATGAGTAAATTTGAAAATGAAATCAGTCAGGAGTTCGAATATTTTCCAAGGGTATGGTACAGGTATGTGGATGACATTTTCGCGATTTTCGACACAAAAACCGCTAATGTTGAAGATTTTGTAACAAAACTAAACAACCGTTTCCCCACCATTAAATTTACTTATGAAGTCGAGAACAATGGCCAGCTACCATTTTTGGATACTTTAGTGATTAGGAACGATAATCTCACACTAGAATTTGATATTTATAGAAAAAATACTGCCACTAACCGCTATATTCCTAATGACTCCTTCCACTGCGACCAACATAAAATGGCCAGCTTTCATTTTTTAGTACACCGTTTGGTTAACTTTCCTCTTAGCAGAGAAAGATTTAATAATGAAAAAGAAAGGATTAGGAATATAGCGAAAGTTAATGGTTTTAATACTAACTTAATAAATAAACTAACTAATAGGCATTTGTTTAGAAAGACCATTCGTTATTCCACTTCTTTCGTTAATCAGGATGAAAATACAATATATGTTTCGATACCGTATAATCCTCAGTATACTAGAGGACTCCAAAAAGTTTTTAAGGAAGTAGGTTTAAAATTAGTATACCAGACTCAGTTTAACACTAAGAAATTATTAGGTGGTCCAAAGGACAAAATTGAAATATTAGAAAGAAGTGGAATATATGAAATTGGATGTATGGATTGTAACCCAAAATATGTTGGGCAAACTAGAAGATCTATACAAACGAGATTTAAAGAACATATAGCTCATTTAAAGTATGGTAGAACAGAAAAATCAAGTGTTGCCGAGCATGCTTTTGATAATAATCATAGAATAACAATTAAAAATTTAAAATTAATTCATAATATAACTGATAGGAGATTATTAGACGCATATGAAAATATGGAAATTATTAAATGTAAGAATAGTTTAAATAGAAATAGAGGGCCTATTCCGTATAGTCCATTGTATTGGTTGATCAAGCGTGACTAGTGAAATCCCAGGATTGGTTCTTTTTAGTTCCGCTTGATTAAGCAAACAGGAGTATAAAAGGGAGTTAGGTAGATTTTAATTTTAGTTTTAATCATCTCCTGATGATGCTAACATGGTTAGCGAAACGCGCGTCGAGTGCAAATATTCTGTTTCGGTATTGTCGATAAAACTCTGTTTTAGTGGATGTTGCCGAAGGTTCCAAACCCCAACGTAGACTATACTTTCTAGCGAAGGCACTTATCCTGGAAACTTTCTTAAATCCTCTGGGTCCAGCACACATCTTTCGAAGTTCACTTTGCTTATCCCAGTCAACCCTGGACAGAACATGAGTAAACTATCATCTGCATTTCGGATTTTCTACGATTCGCAGCAGATGCAAACACTTGTTCAAGCGACAGTGTTCTTTAAGGACCACTCTCACAAGTATCGTGTCCCCCTCTTCAAAACCAGAGAAGCCCTCACCCTACAAGCTGCTGGATTACGCAAGAGTAGCCCAGCCTACGTCATTTCTAGAGTAGTCTTCCATCGATCATTGGCTCGTACACTCATTGTATTCCTTAGGATGGCTACATGCTCATTGCTCAAGCTTCATTGGATCCTATTATGCTCGGCGACAGCTTTCAGGACATTCTTACACTCAGACACTAGAATTAACTATCAGACTCAAGAGGCGACTGAGCAGCTTTGCTATCCGAGTAGATGGCGCTTAGGTACTGATCCATCTTGGCCTGGAACAGAGTTGCCCTAGCAAGTCTCGTCCATACAAACTGTCTTCAGAACCACATTTGCCATCTATGTACCAGATGATCCCATTAAACGGACGTGGACTGCGATCCGCTTCCAATCGCACATCCAATCCCTATTGTGTATGTGAAATTTAAGGGGTCTGAGCAGTACGAGTATGTTGACCGCCTGCAACATTCATCAAACATTTATCAGCTGCCCTCTTTCAGACTTTGATATGCCGCTCGGGTTATTATTGCCCCGTAGGTAAAACAGACCTTTCAGTCTGCTCGAATACCTCAAGGTTTCATACTCCAGGAACAGGTACAGGGGCAGTAAACCTGTCAGTCTCTCTGAAGACCTGCTGGG
>JAEQML010066661.1:0-19788 GCA_016904865.1 Pissodes strobi | reverse complement strand
AACCATTGTGGAAGAAAATTTCTCTGGCTGTAGGGAAATTACGAAGTTTCCTGAGAAATTAAACTGATTATTTTTTATTGCAAACTATAGAACCGTAAAAAAAAAAAATAAAATAAAAAAAAAAAATTAAAAAAAAAATCGATACGTATTTTTTTATTTCCGCTAAAGATGAATATTACAAGAGCTATACCAGTTTTTAGTTTTGTATATATAGATATACCATGCATGGTGTGACGTAACAATTCATGTGTATTATGACGTCATAAGCACATCTCAAGGCGTATCTGCCTCATTTTTCGGCTTAGGGAAAAAAGAAAAAACATATGTTTACTTATTTTTCATGGGCTATCAAAATCAGCAGTAATAAAAAAAAAAAAAGAAATTGATGAAACTTCCTCATTGTCAGGAGAGCTATTCTATAACAAAGCGTACCTAATGAAGCGATAAAAGTGATTATTTCTTCATTGACAGATAGCGCCCTCAAACAATACGGAAATACTTACAATAAATAGGGGAATTTCTGTTTTTCTAAGCGCCAACAAATATATAATAAAACCGTAAACCTATTCTTGAGCTCCTAAATATTCAATTGTCTTCGGAGTCATCCTACTCAAACAAAAGACGAAGCGGTTATAAAAAGTTTTCTCAATGGAACATTTAACATAAGACCCCCAAAATCAAAATACTCAATTACTTGGGATTCCTACCCAGCTCTACAGCGCGTAAAGAGCATGTACCCTCACGAATTCTTAAATCTACAAATCTAACTTTAAAGCTAGTAACACTCTTAATACTAATAACGGCACACAAATCACGGACAACCCGGAAGTAAAAATAGACAATATTTTTAAATATGAATACATAATTGAAATCAGATTCCCGGATAAAATAAAAGCAAGTGGCTTAAACAGGCTTCAACCTAGTTTGATATTACCTTATTTTATTAATCAACCTGAACTATGTATAGTCACACTATTAGAGACTTACATAGAACGCATAAAAGGAAAAAGGGTGCTACCAGTCAATAAAAGGTGAATAGTTCGTTGTATTAGCAGATACAATCGATCGTACCCTCCACTGTCTGCAATTGCAGTTGCAGCTAGTGAACATACCTATTTTTTTTGTTCAAAAACAGAAATTACGGCATTCACAGATACTGTAAATATGCTAATAGATCGTTGCATTTGCAGATGCAATCGATACCACAAGTAGCAAAACCAAACAAAATGTAATACTCACTCACAAAAAGCCCTATCACCCAGACAACAGTCAAACCATTAGCAGATGGGTCAAGTTAATACTAAAAGCCAGCAGTATAAACACGGAAATCTTTGGGGCACACAGCACGCGACACGGGGCAACTTCAGCAGCTCAAAGAATGGGAGTTACATTACAAACCATTCAGAAGACAGCTGGCTCGACAGAAAAATCAAAAGTATTCTCGAAATTCTATAAAAAACTTGGCGTGGGTAATCCCACTGGATTGGCATATTGTTTATTGAACCATAAACTCTAAGGAATCATATAAATATTAAGCTACAATTATAACTTACTTACCAACTTGTTATCATATTACATAAGAATATTGGTATAGTATTAAAAATAAGTTAAAGGTTAATATCAGTTAAGCGTTAAACATGATATATGTACCTTCATGATGTGTGTTATTAAATCTAATGGTTATAAATTTGAATTTTAGTTTATAAAAAGGGCCTTACAAATCTAGGACTACAGACAACTCGCAGTTTTCAGTTAATGTAGATTACATCGCAAATACTTTAAACATCTACAAAGTGTAATGAGGGGTGGCGGAGATGCGAAGGATAATTACAAGAACAATCGACTTACCTGTAAGGAAGATCGATCAGAATTATCCGAGCATCTCCGCCATCCCTCATTACAAACCCACCCAGTCTTTACCTTCTCCCTATCACCCCAAATGCAATGTAATCAAAAATCTCACGAACCAAAATTGTAATGACGCATCAAGGCGATGCATGAGCTCGAGCGGCTAGCCAGGGTCGGCTGAATCACCATGTTTTTAGATAACTTCTTTAAAAATTGTACCGATTGGGAAAAAGTTGTATACTACAAAGTGTAATGAGGGATGGCGGAGATGCTCGGATAATTCCGATCGATCTTCCTTACAGGTAAGTCGATTGATCTTGTAAATATATCTTCATCTTCTTCCGTGTATATTTGGTTCCGTGTTTTACAGGTTGTTTGACGAATTTTTTCGTCTTTGGGAAAATGTTTTTAAAGGGTTTCCCTATAGTTGTATACTTTCATGCTATTTGGAATTTCGTACATTATAGGTATTGTAGCGTAACGAGTAACTATTTGTTTGTTTCCGCAATCTATACCTGCTAATACTCGTAAGTGTTCTAATAAATCCATGCCTATTATTCCTTCAAACTTATCATTAAAATCTAAGACATTGAATTTATAATAGTCATTTGCTTTGAATGTTTTAAAAATAGGAATTATGACCGCTTCATTATGATGTGATGTTGATTGTACAGTTTGAAGTGAAAAGTCTTCTTCAAAGCTACGTTCTTTGTAGATTTTTTCGACTATTTTGGAGAGAACACTTCTACTACTTCCTGTATCGATTAAGAGATTAGCATTAAGTTCTGGTATATAGATATATGGTAAGTTTTTATCCATGCTATTAATGTATATTATATTCTCTTGGTTGGAAGTACGATCGAGTTTATTTTTCTTATTTTTAGGTTCTGAGGGTTGGATTGTATTACTAAGCCTCTTAAGACTACGTGGGTCTTGTGTATTGTATGTTTCTTTGTTACGTACTAATTCTTTGTTATGCAATATAGCAATATTCTCTTTTTTTTTCTACTTTCTCAGTTTGAGGAGAAATGGTAGTATTATTAATTATGTTAGTTTCTTGTCTTATAGGAATGCAATTAAATTCTGATATAGTTCTAGGGTTTCTTATTACTTCAAATGTATCGAAATTATGTACAGATGGAATTTCAAATGGTAATAGAGCATCTTTTGTTTCTAGGCACATAGTTTCAAGATTTATGGTAGCACCAATTTGTTTTAAAAATTCCGTTCCTAAAATTCCATCGAATTTTGGACAAAAATCAAAAAGATAAAATTTATGATTTCCTGTACAGGGTGTCATATTTTCGATGATATTACGGGGTATCTCACTTACGAGTAAAGATAGAGAGTTGCCGTTTTCGCAATACTGTGCTACTTTTTTGTGAAAAGAACGATGGTATAAGCAAAGAAAATAATAGCTACGCAATAGAAGAATTATCCAATGTAAATGGAAAGACCCCTCCGATGGAGCCAGACTTTTCTAAGCCTGGCTCCTTTCTTGGAAATCCGCATACGATCCGTACTGTGCCGTACAATGTTGCCAAAGATTCATAGAAGAAGCGACGCGACTGCCGAGTGCCGCGAGAATTTCCACGAATTTGTTATTCAATGGAAAGGCCGGACGGCACGCGTTTAGCGCGCGCTCGTCGAAAATGTAGGATTTTTATTAATTTACTTTCATTGTTAGCTTGCGTAAGCGGAGAGTTGTATAGGTGATATTATTCTTTCTAATTTTTATTATAAAATTATAATAATTATATGGGTATTGATACCCAGAACCATGTCAGGGAATGTATGCCAGTATTTTAACTGTGTTAGCCGAAGAGATGACAAAATTAAAATGTTTCGGTTTCCATATAAAAACGAAGAAATTTGTAAAAATTGGGTAGTTAACTCCGGTAAGTACCTATGTAATATCATACACATGAGAATGCATAATTTAAAAAAAATATAGCTGCTTTTTTGGGTGGCATATTTTATAATTTTACGATTAAAAAACACTTGTTCATTCCAATTTTGCTGTCGTCTAAATAAAAACGTTTTGAATAAATATATTGTTACATTCTTCATCGTTACCTCTTTAATTACGGAAATATATTTTTTGGTTACATTAACGGAGCATATAAAAATAATTTTATACTTGTTTTAAATAAAAGAGCAGGGCATCTGCCACTTTTATAGTTCATTAATTGCTTGCTTTTTACTTCGCTTTTTTGTCTAACTTAAACTTTTGCATTTGGACATGATGTTCTTTGGAAGGGTGTTTTGCTAATTTTGTGTAGAAAGTACCTAACGATATGATTTCGTAGGAAAGAATAATTTTCCTAAAATTACATTAGAAAATATCAAATTTCGCACTCTTTTGTTTGAAAGATTAATTAGATATTTCCTAGATGTTTAAAATCTCTGTCACTTTCCCGAACAAAATGGCGTCCTACCAAATTTATACATCTTATAATGGGTTCCATAACCTGAAAAATTATTTAAAATTTTATTTTGTGATTACTAAAATAAAAAAAAACATCGAGACCTTCATGAAGATAATTTTATTATTTTTTAATTTTTCTGGAATTGAATCGTTTAGTCTTTGATGCTGAAGTGTACTTAAACTCGGGCTTTATTAGTTTAGTATTTAGTTGAGATTTTTGTTTGTTTTTGCGTAGGTAGATAGTTGAAGTAAACCATTGCCAACAGTTTTATTTTATGGATAAAGTATTCTTTCTTTGAGTTTATTTAATGCCCATTTTAAATTATACCCTTGTTTCGTTATTTAAATAATTGTTCGAGACTGGTCATTTTAGGAAACACAAGTTTGCTTGGGTTAGACGCTGAGACACTTAAAAAGAAACATATTTGTGACAAACATTTTACTAACCAAGGCTACAAATCGGAAAAAAAGCATTATTTAAAACCCAACGCCGCGGCCGTCCCAAAAAAGTTCAACGAGAATTATGATGAACAAGAATTATTAAGAGTTAACATTCCAAAGATCCAAAGAAAACGTATTCAGGGCGCGAACATGATCTTCTCTCACTCAGTCCCACCACAGACGAGTTTACCAGGAAACGACCTAGGTTCGACAGTGGTTTAGACCACGAAAACGAAAGAGTTATCGATGATATTACTCATTACTCAAATGCCTGATACCCAAATGACACCAAGAAAAATCAAATTAAAAAAAAACATATTAAATTTATGTCTTCAAAAGTAAAAAGATGTCATAAACGAATTAATATTTTAACGCAAAAAATAGACAAAACAAATTAATAACCCTGTTACCCTTTTTATATAATTTTTCGAATTTTGCTAAAAATTTTGTTTTAATGCAGTTACGAGAACGGTCAAGAAAAATTTGAAATCTCCAAGAAAAACAAATATCCATTTCTTTGTTTTATAAATTGCCATCAGCATATCAGTTTTTGAGAAGAAAAGGAATTGCCCTTCCATCACTCTCTACAATCCGAAGGTGGATTGGCCAAAATTTGTTTAAAACGGGGTTGGATGAAGGCATAAAAGAACACTTAAAATTACGATGTGCGGCTGTGACAAAGAACGAAAAGAAATGTGTACTCGCTTTTGATGAAATGAGCATCAAAGAATTAATTGAGTATAACAGAAAATTTGACTTAGTAGAAGGTTTTGAGGATTTGGGACCATTAGGGAGCGCGTCAAAAAGTATTTTCAATAAAAGGTCTTTTTAAAAATTGGAAAATTCCCATATCATATTATTTTTGTCATGGATCTATTCGGCAAAACAATCTTCAAACACTAATTGAAGATAATTTAACATCTCATTTTGATATAGGTTTTATTCCAAAATTAGTGGTGTGTGACCAAGGAAGCAATAATAATAGTGCATTTAAGCTTTTAGGAGTCACCAAAGAAAATCCATTTTTTAATGTCAAGGATTTTAAAATATTTGCAATATTTGATGTGCCCCATTATCTTTTCAAAACTATTCGAAATAATTTAATGACCGGTTGGTTTAAACTCCAAGAAAAAATCATAAGATTTGATGTTATTAATAGTTATTTATAATATTTATGTACCAAGGGTATTAAGTAGATGTTTATGCCCTGAGGGCGACAATGTTACAAACCCGAGGGCCTCTGGCCAGAGGGTTTATAAGTCGCCCGAGGGCGTACACATCTATTAATACCCGTGGTGCATACAAATTTTATGTCATACTAGTTCGTTATTGCATTCACAATATGTAAATATTTAAAAAAATACGAATTCAATTCAATTATTTGAGTCCATAAAGTGGACTTTATGCCCGCACAGGCATATAGTAATCCATTATGTAAATGGTATCTAAGGTATAAAAACACAATAATGTACTGGTATGACATAAAAAAACAATTGACATTTATAAAGAGTCAGCTTCTGGTAGGGCACTCACAAAAATAACTGAAAAACATATTAACCCTAACTGTTTTGAAAAAATGTCTTGTAGATTGGCACTTCAATTATTTTCAAAAACCATGGCCGCTGCAATTAAAACGTGCATTAGTAATCGGCAAATAGATGATAATTACGGCTCACCAACAACTGATTTTTTTTTTTTTTAAATATTTTGTTTGATGCCCTTAATAGTAATAATCTATATAGTAGAAGCCCCTACCGGTGCGGTCTAAATGAAAAAAAAAACTGTAAAGTTATTAATATTCTAAGAAAAGGAAGAGAAGTCTTTAAATCAATAACTAAACTAACCACCTCTATCAGTGCTAAAAAAGACTCCAAAGAAACAAGACCGCCGTGCTTTGATGGGATTGTACAAAGTATTAATGGAATATTTCAAATCTTTGAAAGGGAAAAAAAAATGATAACAATAATTTTATTTTAACGGTTAAATCAAGACTTCTTGGAAAACTTTTTTCTGTAACTAGACAAAGAGGTGGGTGGAACTTGAATCCTTCCGCAAAGTATTTTCGACAGTCATTGCGAATTCAAACAATGACTGGATTAATTAGGCCCTCTAAATCTTCAAACTGTCAGGAGTATGGAGGACAAAGATGATCCTATTTCGTTTACATCATTATTAAATAATAACACTCAAACCGACGCCGGCGCTGTTATTAACGAAGATTTAGATGATTCATTAAAATATGATCATTTTTAGGCATCGAAATAATTAGCAGTTCTGAGGCTGGTATAAACGTCTCTCAGAATACTTCTCAGAGTACCTCTCAATCCTATAGAGCCAAAACAAGCACTTTAGAAGAAGGGGCAGTAACTTACTATGCAGGATATCTTATTAAAAAGGTTAAAGACAAATTTAAATGCACTCACTGCTTTATAGTCCCTCCCTCTAATGAGAATAAAACCAGAATGTCAAATTTAAAGCAAACCTTTCTTTTTCATAAAGATTACGGTGGGGATAATAAAATGGCTTTGTTAGTTCGATCAGAAGAAACAGCATTGTTTGTTCACCGTGCCTATTTGCTCATAAAACACTATTTCGACAATCGGGGGAAGATCGGGAATTCATTGGTTTGAAAATTAAAAATATGATTGTAAGCAAATCCTTGCGCTGGCTAGGTAGCAAAGATAATCCTTGCTATATGCATAAGATATTTTTTATTGAACATCTCGTAAAAACCAATTTATTTAAATTTTGCAAGTGGCATGTTTACCCCAGGAAAAACATTTGTTCAAAAAATAAAAAATTTGGAAAACAAGTAAATGATATTTTAGTGCTTATTAAAGTGGTGGGTGACCCTCAACCTTATACACCATGTCTTTTTAAACGATAATCATTTAGCTCAAGATTAGAAAGGTGAAATAGATTTTGAGGCTGTTTTGTGAAAGATTTTCGGTGATATTTAAAAATCAAAATTATACATGTCTTTTTAAGAAAACGCAATGAGGAAGTTTCCTGAAAAATTAAACTGATTATTTTTCATTGCAAACTATAGAACAGTGAAAAAAAATCGGTACGTATTTTTTTTTATTTCCTTTAAATTTGATTATTACGAGAGCTATGCCAGTTTTCAGTTTTGTATACATAGGTATTCTAAGCATGGCGCGACGCGTAACAATTCATGTGTATTGTCATAGGCACATGTAAAGGCGTTGTATCTGCCTCATTTTTCGACTTATGAAAAAAAAAATTAAAAACTCGTGACTACTTATTTTTCATGGGCTATCGAAATAAGCAAAAAAAAAATTGATGAAACTTCCTCATGATCTGCTCTTAAAAGGGCACGCATCCTAATACCCTGGAAAGCCTTTCACAGAATAAAACACAATTTCCATTGTGATGTGCATGCGCGCCGCGGTCAAAATTTTATCTTTTTCCGTTTTATGCCTTAAAAGGGTATGGTGTACATATAAAGTCGTGGACCAAAACTTGTCACCACCATTCAGTATTCTATGGACTTGTCCTGAATAATAATAATGCAAATTTTAATAGCTCTTTTATGTCTGTCTCAAGGTCTGTCTATTTCAAAATGGTAATCGTTTAATAATCGTGATAAATAATAGTCACCAGTTCAATTTTGTCTCAACATCCTGTATATTTCCAAATGTTTATGACGGGTTTTATTTTCGCTGTGTCTAGCCTCCCGGTACCGGTATCCGAATAAATCCCGTTAAAATATAATGGCGGTATGATGACGTAATGGTCTACCGGTATTTACAATAATCCCGGTAGATTTTGTTCTCGTATTACAATATGTCTTCGTGATACAATCAATTTGTCGCAAGAGCGCTCGTGGTGTAGAGGTTTAGATAGTTCGGTCTCTTCTGGACGGTACGGGTTCGAACCCCATTGCTTTTTTTATAATTTTTTTTAAGATTATGTTTCTAAACAGTTTTTTTTCTTGATTTTGGATTTTGGGTATGTCTTGGGTTAGATTGGGTTAGCACCTGGCTAGTTTCCTTTTCTAGAGCCCCCGTAGCGAGCGAAGCAAGCGGAGGGTCATGCGGATCGACCAATAGGAGAGGCCGATTTTGATATAGTCGGCTACGCCTGTAAAGGATCTTTAAATGCTAATTATTTTATAAAATCTAACGGGATTAATAGAAACACCGGCAGAATATTACGTCAACAATACATACCGGGATTTATGCGGATATCGGTACCGGGAGTCTAGCATAGCTTGATATAAATACCGCAGTAGATGTTTACGTCATTATATATACGTCATCATTTTACCGGGATTTATTTGGATACCGGTACCGGGAGTCTAGACACAGCGTTTTATTTTATGCAAAAAGGCGAAATTTTTTCTAACGTTCATTATCATTTGATTTTTTTTAATCCCTATAAGCACATTTCAATATTCATTACCCTACAAACCTCATATTTCTTGGTGTCATTTAGGAAAGAAGATTATAACTACTTAAGTAGGTGTGCGAAGTTATTAAATTTAGTTTATCTAAAGTATTTTGTTGTACGGAAAAAACTGGAAACCGGCTTTTATCTGCACCCGTGGGTCATAATATTAAATATTACTACCATTATAATACATGTAGTGACATTGATTGCCGAACAGTTCAAAATAA
Source organism: Pissodes strobi (assembly GCA_016904865.1). Classification (NCBI taxonomy): domain Eukaryota; kingdom Metazoa; phylum Arthropoda; class Insecta; order Coleoptera; family Curculionidae; genus Pissodes; species Pissodes strobi. Next base: position 10,431 of record JAEQML010066661.1, on the reverse strand, counting down.
AACCGATTGTGTTCATTCTTGATTATTCGTTAAAATCATCAATTGACTATTTTATTTAACCGAAATTATTTTATCTTTCTGTGTTTGTACCTTTTTTGTGTTTATGTGTCATTTTTGTCCTTTTGCGCACGACTGTACCAGGTACCTGTTAGTATTAATAGTTGTTTGCTTGTTTTGTTTTATTTCAATTTTATATGTTAATAATTTTTGTTGATGAAATATTTGGATAAAATATACTATCTCTTTACCTAATATTTCATTAAAATGAATCGAACCCAAGTTAAAGAATAAGATTCTTCATAAACTATAACCTGAGAACTTTTTTTTTATCAAAGTCTGATAAAATTAAAAATTAAAACTACTTATAACTATAAATCTACCAATTTAAAAATTATTTCATTATTTATATTAAGTAAAAGAATACGCTGCATAAAAAAGATGTAAAATGAACGTTCAATTAAGTTAAAAAAACGGCATTTTAAAATCGTAATAAATAACATTTCAATTTTTAAATTATTTTCGAAAATGTTAAGCTTTGTTTCTTCGACCGTCTAACATTTTTATTTAAACCAAGCTCTTGCCGCCGGTGTTTAGTCGACCGTCGGTAAGGCGGCAACGCCGCGGCCTGTATTTCCACGATTTCAGTGCGAGATTTAATTTATTCGTAAACAGAGCAGCAAATTTCAGAGGTCCCGCGCTCTGGCGGAAATTCGTTAAAAGCTTGTTATGCGTTTTCTATTGCGTAGCTATTATTTTCTTTGGTATAAGCAAGATTTTCATAGCCCGCTTCGTTTCTGAGATACAGGGCGAAATTGAAAATAATGCATTTTGGGACCCCCCTCGTATCTCCGTTATCCTCTAACATATCGCAAAGCTAAAAACTAGCTCTCATATACTTTTTTACGTAGAACCCAGTGGCGTAGTTAGATTTTTGCTGTGAGCTGTCAATTTTTAGCTATAAATCAAACTTATATTTTTTTAAATGAAACACCCCGTATATTTTGCTTTCGTTTGAATGGAAATTTTATAAGCTTTTCAAAAATATATAATACATGATATGTATTTTAAATAAGAAGCCTAAAATTCATAATTTCACAAAATGTATCTCTATACGACACTCTTGATGAGTATAGTATAAGCATTATCTTTTAAACAACGTTATAAGTATTAGTAGGCAGAGATTATCAGAGCAATGGAATGGTAATTTTTTTATTGGCAAGACCTGTCAGTGGCAAAATTTATATTTTCTGTGTAATATTGTATTTTTTACGATGGTTGAAAACGAAAATTATGAATATTTTGAAAAATATGACATGTTAGTCTGCTTTATACAGAGCAATTAAAACTCCCGTAAAGCTTCTCAACTATTATTCAATATGTTTGTTTGAATATTTATTTACCTTTTGGCTTTTTTCGGTTTATATTTTATTTAAGTATCATTTTAATTTATGGATATTCTGAAAAAAAGACAACCTGGTCATTTAATGTTTTCCGGAATAAAGAGAACATGGAACGTTTATCCGGCCCCTACCAAAAACGTATAATAAGGAAAATCGCAGTAAGGGCGGAGGCAACGTTCCTTGTTCTACCAATATTTTTCTTTATTCCGGAAAACATTAAAAGATCAGGATGCCTTCTTTCGGAATATCTATAAATTAAAATGATACTTAAAAAAATAAACCCAAATAAGTCAAAAGGTAAATAAATATTCAAACAAACTTATTGGAATATAACCCGAGTACATCCACCACCGAGTAGCGACATTACGGGCTTCAATTTTCATGGCGCCTGCGCGAAATACATTGTTTATCTGTCATATGACGAAGCAAATGATGTTTAATTTATAGTCAGGTGGTTGATGTATTTGTTGCGATCATGGGTCAAGTTTCGTTTAGCGGAAATCTGTTAGGAAAAGAATAAATTATTTTTTTTGTATTAGAGTATCTCTCTCAACGCAGGACAATAAAAAATTTTCGCCGCAAATACATCATTGTCATTTTCGAAAAAAAAAATTAAAAGTTTAGAAGAGCGAAAATGTATTTGAAAAAAAATCTCGGCTAAGAGTGCCTCTCTACCTCTCTAACCCAAATTAACCAGAGTAAAAAGACTCTTCACTATTCCCAACTAACCAAAACTAGCCCAAACCAACCACAGCTAACCAAACTAATCAATAGAAATCAACACTCACCCAAACTAACCAAAATCAACTCAGACTAATCAAGATTAACCCAAACTAACCAAGACTAAGCAAAACTAACCCTAATTAACCAGAGTAAAGCGACAAGCGCGCTACATGCGCTTGTCTCTTCACTACCCCAAACTAACCTAAACCAACTACAGCTAATCTAAACTAATCAAAACTAATGAAAATTAACCCAGACTAACCAAAACTAACTCAGACTAAGCAAAACTAACCCCAATTAACCAGAATGAAGAGACGCGCTTGTTTCTTTACTATCCCAAACAAAGCAAAAATAATCGAAACTAACTTTAATTAACCGAACAAGCGCAATGAGACAAGCGCGCTACGCGCTTGACCAACCCTGCCTAATATAGAACCAAAATTAATCCAAACTAACAGAACACATGGATCTACTATGTCAATTTAAATAATTTCTATAATAATTTCCATATGAAGAATTCCCGCGAAAAAAAATTGTACACGTTTAAAGAGCAAATTACTAGCCAAATAGAATTATTATCTAATTTTCATCACCATAACAGATTTCCGATATTCAAAACTACAAAAAAAATAAAATTTTACATTAATTGGACATTTTCGGAACATTTTATTAAATTAATAGGTTTTTCTGGACCGGCCTATAGTAAAAAAAAAAAAATAGGAAAATTATCCAAAGACAGGTTTTAGTTCAATTATGATATAAAAAAAATCTTCTGGAAAACAAAACATTTCCTCAGGGAAAAAAAATTGCTAGTGTTGTGTAGAACCGTCCTATAGAACGATATTTTTTGTAGCCGATTTCCGCTAATAGAAACTTGGGCCGCGATCATTGTAAAAAGGATACTTCATTTATAGTCAGGCAGTTGATGTATTCATTGCGATCATTGTACGTACGTTTGTCCAGAAATAGTATTCTTTTAAGTTGTTTGTGATTTATATTTTTTTCCTAGTTTAGTATTTTTAACTAGGTATCAATTTTATGTCAAAATGTATTTTTTAGCCCTACCAGCTGTACCCCACTGGCATTCGATTCGTTTCTCATTCCCCGATCTAACGCTATGCAACACGACTAGTCTGTCGTGAGGGTCTAAAAGTCACCCTCACCCACCCCTAACACAATTTAATGAAAAAAATAACTTTTAGCAGATTACGTAAGTTTAGTTTACCAAAATATACCACATAAATACATATTACTTCAAGTTTCCTTCGTTTTCATAGTTTATAACATTAGGGGTGGTTGTAAAAACCAAAAAAAAATGCATTCCATTCGTCTCAATCCCCGATCTATCGCGGTTAGTTTCACTTAGTATAAACTTATTTTTAACCATTTGAGTGAATTACGATAATTTATACTCAATTTTAATAGATTTGGTTAGTTCTGGTTAGTTTTCGAATCAACTTTCGGTTAGTTTAACTTATTCTCAACTTATTTTACTTATTTGAGCGGGTTCCGATACGTTATAATCAATTTTAATAGAATTGGTTAGTTTGGGTTAGTCGTCCAATCAACTTTCGGTTAGTTTCACGTATTCTCAACTTATTTTAATCATATGAGTCGGTTCCGATACGTTTGCCACACTCTTTATATTATAACACAAATTGAATCATACCCGCGATGATACGATTTTTTTTCGTAACGCGGGACGAATATTTGAAAACCATGTCGTGACGCGGCCTTGAAAAATCACTCTCATGAAACCAAAGAAGTATTCACTTCATAAATCATTTATCTTGCAATACTATTTCTGTTAATTTGTTTCACCAAATTTTATTTTTCTAGGCTATAAGTTAAAAATGTTTCTTTTGTGTGTGATAAAATACAGCAAACAAAATATTTTCTTTTAATAAAGTTTTTCAATGATATTCATATTAATTAAACCGCAGATATCCTTATTTCATTAAGTCCACTTCAAATTATCGACAGTGTAAATGAGTTCTTCACAATTTAACCAATGAAATAGGTTGTTTATCCGTCAAACGCGTCAAACGAGAGAGAACGAAAATTTGACCCCCAAATATCAAAGGTTCCGACGGTTTCTGTCGCTACTCGGTGGTGGATGTACTCGGATATAACTGAGAAGCTTCACGGAAGTTTTACATTGCTCTGTATAAAGCAGACTAACATGTCATATTTTTCAAAATATTGATAACTTTCATTTTGAGCCATCATAAAAAATACAATATTACACAGAAAATATAAATTTTGCCACTGAAATGTCTGGCCAATAAAAAATTACAATTCCAATGTTCTTAATAGTCTCTGCCTGCTAATACTTATACCGTTGTTTAAAAGACAATGCTTATACTATACTCATCAAGAGTGTTGTATAAAGGCACATTTTGTGAAATTATGGATTTTAGGCTTATTATTTAAAATACATATCATGTATTATATATTTTTATAAAGCCTATAACATTTGCAATCAAACGAAAGAAAAATATACAGAGTGTTACATTAAAAAAATACAAGACTGTCGTATTGAGACATATTTTGTGAAATTATGAATTTTAGGCTTATTATTTAAAATACATATACTGTATTATATATTGTTATAAACCCTATAACATTTGCAATCAAACGAAAGAAAAATATACAGGGTGTTCTATTTAAAAAAAAAACATAAGTTTGATTTATAGCTAAAAATTGACAGCTCACAGCAAAAATCTGATCACGCCACTGGATTCTACGTCAAAAACTGTATAAGAGCGATTTTTCAGCTTTGCGATATGTTAAAGGATAACGGAGATACGAGGGGGGTCCCAAAATACATTATTTTCAATTTCGCCCTGTATCTCAGAAACGAAGCGGGCTATGAAAATTTTGTTTATAACATCGTTCTTTTCACAAAAAAGTAGCACAGTGTTGCGAAAACCGCAACTCTCTATCTTTACTCGTAAGTGAGATACCCCGTAATATCATCGAAAATGGGACACCCTGTACATTTAAAGGATGGGAATATTGGTATATGCATTACTTCATTATGCGTAGAAGTCGCATGTGCTGATCACACTAAAAATGGTTCTATGGTAATTGAGTTTGGATACATTTTATAAGCAATATTAGGTTTTATAATGCTTCTATCGCTACCAGTGTCGATTAGAAATTTTGCATTAATTTCTGGTAACATGATAGTTGGTAAATCATTAGTCGTATAATTTACTAAAATTAAGTCGGGGGGTCTGGAATTTAGGTATCCCGAAAATTTTCATTATTCGAATGTTGATTGATATAATTGAAAGATTAATCGAATACCTACTTACCTGTATGAAGATTAATCGTAATTTTCCGAGCTTGTCTTCCGATATGATTACATTGCAGTTTCTGAATCACCATACCCATCGATACGTTTTTAAAGCATAAAGTTTTTTATCCTCAACCCGAGTCTGCTATCGCACTTCGATGCTTACTCATTCTGTTTTAGAGCAAAATTGCCCGCCTAAGGGGCATGTGGTTGGGAGGGTTGTAATCATATCGGAAGACAAGCTCGGAAAATTACGATTAATCTTCATACAGGTAAGTAGGTATTCGATTAATCTTTCAATTTTCCATCGCTTATCTTCCGATGTGATTACATTGTAGCTGTTTAAAGCTAGATGGTGCAATTTTGCATTATTCTACCTTCAATCCTGAGAATACCACAAAAACACAATTAAGGTAGCAAAGTCGTTCAATTCAACTCTATTTTAAGTATGGCAAAAAAAAATCAATTAAAATTCTATCCCATAAATTCCTTAACCACTTAAAAATTAAGGATACCTATTCTAGATAAATAAACATATTTCATAATATAATATATTATTGATATACAATCAGAGCAAAATAAATGTAATAAATTGAACCTTAGACAACGGAATACTTAAAAGGCTACCTATTAGGGCTAAGATATACCCAAATTTAAAATTGTATTGGCAGATATGCCACTGGGCGTACCTAGAGGTCGAGTATAGAATCTGAATAAAGTGTCAGAATTTTAGGATTCCACCCTGCTATATTCTTATTGACATTTAGGTTTACGTCAAACTTAAAGGCTGCTCACGTGCTGGCGTGTCTTACACTATATCCGGTAAAGACGTTAACGTTCATTCCATACCATTGTTTATTAAAATTAAGTTGATCCACCTACTCAAGGTTTGAGTTATTGCGTGGTGATGTGTTTTTTTTTTTTTTTTTTTTTTTGAGAGTTAAGAATAGGGATGTATAATTGGAACGAATGTGCACGGTGACTTTAATGCACTGTTTTATAGAATTTGCGACATATAATAGGTAATTTTGATTTTTGAAAATACGAAAAATGGGCTGGCTTTTATAGGGAGCTGAGGTTTAATTTTTTTCCGAAATCTTCAATTTTGACTGTAGAGTCACTATTATTGTCGATCGTAATTTTGGTTAATATTTGGATCCGATGTGCTGAACTTAGTGCCATAAGTGTTTAGTGTTACCGTTTTCTTTTTAGTTTATCAAGTGATAGAGATTGTAAAGGGTAAAGTGTTGATACATAGAGTAATACAGGTTCAACGTTCCATGTAAAATCGTATTTAGGTTTAGGGGGCTTTAACTTGTAGCCTCCCTTCAAAAATCTTTTTATTATATTTTAACCCCTGAAACATAAAGTTAAGAGCTGATGTATAGGTACTTATCAAGACGTAAGAAGCTTCTTTGATTATTTCGCGAACTAAAAAATCGAGATAAATGTTTAAATTATAAGTAAAGACATCGAAATTTTGCTGTTACAGAAATTATAATACCTACTTATTAAAACAAGCGTTGTATGTTAAATATTAATTAACATTTTGTTTTAATAAAAATATTTATAGGTACGCCTATGTTATTACTATTAACTTGGCAACAGTTTAGACAGTAGGATAACGTTGACAGTGTTGTTGTTAGATATATTTTATATATCGTTGTAATATTATAAATACATAAAGTAAAAATACTAAAAGCCGGTGTTTTATCAACACAGAACAGGTAAAAACCAATTTTAAAATCACAACATTGTACTGTTTCCAAGTTCCTTCTGAGATGGATGCAAACATTATTGGGATGGCGTGACCGGAAATGCTTCTTTGAAGAAATGCTTCTCAGACAGTTTCCTTGCCAGCAGGAAAAAATTTCCTGTCTAACAGATGAGAGTCTCTATAGAGAGTAATTAATTTTTACTCGATTTAAAAGTCAACGGTTTCCCAACTAATAAACTAGGAAACACGGTGTACCAGGGCTGTACTAGCCACCAATATTCCGGTGGCATCATCATTTTATCTAAAGCCTTAAATAACATAGAAAACAAGGGAAAAGCGTAAAAATACTCATCATGCCAAGAAATTGTAAATGCATCGACAGCTGTGGAGGTTGAATCCGGAAACCAGGAACAGGCATTTTACATTAAAATAAGCTGCAAATAAATCTAACCCCTTATTATTTTCTGATATACCTGCTTGTTTAGCTCGTATTCTGTTTCAATGGAAGTTTGTCTTGATGCCTTGTCGGCTTCCGTTTTTCTTTTGAAGCGATTTAAGATGCGAAGAGTGTTATACGTTTTGTTCACGCCAGTCTAAAATTTGAAAGGTTATATTGGTTAAGTTGCGATATTTTACGTTTTCCCCACGATTAATGTAGGATATTGCCGTCTTATTATCGATTCTAAGTAAGACTCTAATATTTCCATTTGATTTAGTAAATAATTGTAAGCCATGACAAGCAGCTTTAACTTCAAGGTAATTAATATGGTTAGACTTGTCGGCTTCTTCCCAAAACTCGCGACATTTTTGGCCGTTACAATAGGCACTCCAGCCTGTAGGAGACGCAGACGCATTAAAAAAAACAAAATTCAAATGAAAACGTACTAGGCTTCATATTTACAGTATATTCTTGATTGTCTATCCACTAGCTAATAATTTGCTTTGTATCTTTTGAAATTAATATTCTGTCATGTACGACTTTCCTTTTAAGGCCTTAAATTTTGCATGACCTTGTCTTTTGATACTATGACGACTCTGAGGAACGGCAGGAGTCGCTGCTACCAAAACACCAATAATTTTAGCAAAATCTCGAATCGTAGTAACTGATTTGTTAATATATTTTTTAATTGCCTCTTTTATTGAATTAATTTTCTTGAGAGGTAAAGAAACGGTCGAGGAAACGGTCCTCTGAATTAAGTCATAAGTAAATCCTAGGTAAGTTATTTTTATGATGGTATTAACTGACTTTTTCTGTATTTACAATAATTCCTAAATCATTTAGGAGCCTTATACACATTGCAAAACAGTAAAGTGCATCAGCCAAGCCTGACAAATGGTTGGTGTTGTTAGCCCAATTGGTGTTGTAGGAACCTTTGCAAATAATTAAATTTGCACACAATAATATTTAGTCAAATAACTCACACCCTGTAAAGTATACAGCTGTTTTACAAACAAGGGTCTTCAGGAGATAATTTAGTCAAAACAATTTACACCCTGTAAAGAATGCAGCTATTTTGAAAAAAAATAAGGAGTCCATGATTGCAGTCTTAATTAAATAGGTCCACGACCATATTAAAATATATACTGTTGGCTCACAGCCTTTTAATCGCTTAAGTTATGATAGAATTTAGTGAATAGCCCACGGCTATCCCTCAGAAAGTATGGCCCACGGCGTTAATGCCAAATATGTTTTGCTATAACATCCTGTAAAGTATGCAGCTATGTTGCAGGCAATAGTCTGCGGGTGATATTTTAGTCAAAACAGCTAACAGGCTGTAAAGTACACAGCTATTTTGCAGACAATAGTCTGCGGGTGATATTTTAGTCAAAACAACTAACACCCTGTAAAATATACAGCTATTTTGCAGAAAATAAGGAGTCAGTCCATGATAGCAATTTTAATTAAATAGGTCCACGACCAAATTAGAAATATATACTGTTTTTTGTCCCTATTGGAATTGATTATTGCTGCATAAACAGGGGAAATATTATACACACAAAATGTATCCGATTATCATTTGGCGGTGACAAGTTTGGAGTTGGCATATTAAACGATCACTTCTTAGAAAGTCAATAGCCAACTTTTAGTGGAGAAGTCGAATAATTAGGTCCTCGACCCTAGGCTTAATCAATTAATAATTTATAATAAAAATAATATTAATTTTTTTTTGTATTGCGAAGCCCTCGGCCTAAACCTATTCTTTTTCTATGCCGTCGGCAAGAATTTTTCGATTGAGTGCTATTTGTATGCAAATTATAATACCCACGGCCTATGCACAATCTAACTCAATCTAACCAACTCTTTGTTAGAAAGTCGAGTAGTTAGGTCCTCGGCCCTAGGCTTAATCAATTAATAATTTCTAATGAAAATAATATTAAGAATTTTTTGTATTGTGAAGCCCTCGGCCTAAATCTATTCTTTTTCTATGCCCTCGGCAAGAATTTTTCGATTGAGTGCTATTTTGTATAATATGCAAATTATAAGGCCCTCGGCCTACGCACTATATAACTCAATCTGGCCAACTCTTTGTGGGGAAGCCGAATAGTTAGGTCCTCGACCCTAGGCTTAATCAATTAATAATTTATAATAAAAATTATATTAATTTTTTTTTTGTATTGCGAAGTTCTCGGCTTAAACCTATTCTTTTTCTATGCCCTCGGCAAGAATTTTTCTATTGAGTGCCATTTGTATGAAGATTATAAGGCCCTCGGCCTATGCACTATCTAACTCAATCTAACCAACTCTTTGTGGGGAAGCCAAATATTTAGGTCCTCGACCATAAGCTTAACTAATTAATAATTTATAATAAGAATAATAATAACAATTGTTTGTATTGCGAAGCCCTCGGCCGGGACGTATTCTTTTTCAATTGCCTTCGACAAGAAAAGAAAAATTGATCGAGTGCTATTCGTACGCAAATTACAAGGCCCTCGGCCTATGTATTTTAATTTCTATTTCTCTTGGTTAGATCAACGTATTGTGCCTTACTGAAAAACTGCATGAATATGAATTGAATAAGCCCTCGGCTGTTATGCAAGGTTTTTTAATTATTCTAATTACTTAAAATAGTCTAGTTGTAATTAGTGAGCTTACGTAAACAAATGAAAGACCGAAAATAAAAATCGATTATGTTCTACTAAATGAAATCCAGCTATTTTATTTTTAATCTCATGTCTAAACTTTACATTTCACGTACTCGGTACAGACTACTTATTTTACCTCTCTATACCCTAGCTAATCTGGCCCCGGGGCCTACTACTTTTTGCACTACTCAGTTTTTTGGTTTTCG
>JAEQML010066660.1:0-19789 GCA_016904865.1 Pissodes strobi | reverse complement strand
ATTTCATCAGAAAATATAAATATTTTAATGAGCACATTTTTCATAATATGTTACCAATAACCCAAATTAACCAAAATTTACCTGAAACCAAAAGAATAGCGCTTATTAGTCCCCGGTTTGGTTGTGTTCATTCTACACTTTAACTATTTTTGATAAGTTTAGGTTGCATTTAGTTAGGTTGGAATTCCTTAATTTCGACTATTTTGTGATAGTATCGGTATTTGCCCAATATGAAAAGAATTATTTACTACGATCGTTCTAAAAAGTGTACTTTTACTAATACCATGCGGAAAAAGTCGCGTGCGGAAAAGTATCACTTTGCGCACTTGTTAGGAAAATAACTATTTCCTACGAGCGTTTGGAAAAGAATATTTTTCGGCACTGTTTTGCGTGCGAGAAGTTGCACTGTTACACACTAGTGCCTGAAATTTTTTTCACGCATTGTAAATACTAATGTGCTTAAATGGAAACAGAAAAAAAAACAAACGATAATGTCCCAATTCATTTCCACCAATCAAGCTGCAGTTCATTTAAAATTACCCTGCTCCAGAAGAACCAAATACTCCTCCCATAAATATTACTAATGCAGCGAACTGCACATTTATAAATATTAACAATTAATTTGCGAGTCAATTTGTATTGAAGAAAATATAATTTGGCGCTACTTAAAAATGAGTAGTTATTTTGGATAAAGATGTGTGCATATTGATATAAGTACGTATTGAATGTTGTGTGTGTAAAGGTTTTCCAAGCGCGTCGGAAAAATGTTGTATTATACACGTGCGGAAAATGTCACTTTCCACACTTGTTAGGTAAATTCACTATTATAACGACAACCAGTAAATATTTCAAAGGTTGCTCCATTGTTTCAATCACAACAATTCAATATTCGCAAACAGTTATGTATTTGAAAATTCATGGAAAATCCAAAAGACACATTGGAAGCTGCTAATGCAGTATGTAGTATTGAATAAGTTCCTGAGCACTAAACAAAAACAACGTTATGAAAAGGACTTTGATGTTTTTGAACGGTGTTGCAAGAAAAAAAAACCTCTTCTTTAAAAGAAGTGTTCACGGCTGACGCTCATAGCAAAAACGTTGTACCTAACACATGCGGAAAGCCCTTTTTCTGTCCTTGACCACTTGACCAGTCAACTGTCGCCGGCGCGTGCGGAAAAGTATAACTTTCTGTGCTTGTTAAGTTAATAACTATTACAATATGACAATAATTATCAATGTTTATTTTTTAACACCAAATAATATTGACTAGAATTAACCTCTTCAAGAACAAATTTGTTTTCAAAAAATAATACTGCAAAAATAAAATAAATAACAGGTAAGTATTTAAGTGTGATAATGCTAACTATGTAGATATTTTTCCATCTAATCAAGTTGATTTTAATAACATTTTGCTTAAAAACTAAACCTAGACACATGCGTTTTATACTGATTGAAAAAGTTACAAGACTTGCTATGCATTGAACGCAACGCGGTTCTTTGCGCTTCTTGCATGCATCTTGTTCTTCTGTTGCAGTTTTTGTCATGACATCTGGGAACGTTTTTATATTTCATTTTTATAGGAAGATGACGATTCCATCTGTTCTTACTTCAACTGAAGTTTTTACCCAAGGACTAGTCTGAACGAAAGAAGGACGTCCCGGTTTGTTAATTCTCTGATGTAGTTGGAATAGGGGGGCTGCAGTGGAAGCCTTGAAATCCAAAAGTGATCCAAGCATTTACCATTGAAACATTTAGAAAATGGTACCTAAACCATTTTCATATGATATTGTTTGCATTTTATTGTGTGTGGGTAATGAGCAACCATTCAGTCTATCATATCGACACCACTCATAACTTTATTGTATTGAATAACACATTAAGGTCTTGAAATTACAACTTTTTGTCTTTCTGTCTCATATGCACAATATTATTACAGCCGAGCGAACGATTGATACGATATCTCAAGAAGTGGTTATTGAGGATGAATCTAGACCATTTTCAAAAATAAATTTTCAGTCTAAAAGCTTGTTGCCAGCATCTTGGAGTCTGTTGATGCAAATAATTCCAATAACGTTTCTTTTTTTCTTGAAACTTAGTAATGCGGGGTAGTAGTAGTGAAGTAAACAGATCTGCATATTCATTTTATGATTATTTTCTTCTTATTATTTATTGCAAAGCCTCATTAGGGTATCTCCTCTCCTATGACTCCGAAATGTGTGGTATTATTTTTGTTGTATTTCGAATTTGGAGATCTAACCCATACTTTAAAGCCCCATGTTTTAGGTTTTGATTTAATATCTTGTATCATTCTATGCCTATTCTTTGAATGGAATAAAAATAAGGGTAAGTCTATTGACATAAATTCTGTTGGTTCAGCGGTTTAGCAAGAAGTTCTTGATATAACGCTTATTAATGGGGGTATTTTATAAATGAGTCCTTGTTATCAAAAGTTATGTTAAAATTATCGATAAAAGGTTGAGCGACATTATGTCAACGATGATATTAAATCGTTATACAGAAATTGAGGACCAATACATACGGTAAGTTAGATATTTTAGGTACATGCCATTATTATATTTATGGTTTCATACCATCGACAGGTACACAAAAGATTCATGGGCAATCATTTGAAATATTTCTTCTGTAAATACTTAGTTGCGTGAAAAAGGAATACTTATGGCGTATCCCCATCTAAATTTGTATTATTTTGCCTCGGAAATGGCGGTGGTTGGTGTGAATATTTGGAAAATGTTATATGGCCAATAATTCATCCACTAAAACAACAAATCGGCCCAACTTTTACCCTTATGGATCACAAGAACGTATCCCGGAACTTGCTTGGACAGGGGGGGGGGTAGGGGAACCACGCCCAATTCTCGTCCAAAAGTCGTTAAAATTGATAAAAAACGCAATATTAAAGAATATTAGTAAAAATTGCATTCCTCAAGAAATGTCCATGATGAAATTCAATTCCATTAAAGTTGGGGGAGATTTTCCCTGATTTGGCAACTCTGTCCGGCGTCACAGGATTTTTTTTTAGGTGCCACGAGCCACGGGCATATATTTTATTCTAACCGAGTTCTAGACTGCGCGCGCATCACAATGTTTACATAAACACCTTTCTGACAAATAGATGTCTTAATGGTCCAGGGGATTGCTTTCAGTGAATTAGAGCTAGACTTAGCAAGCCTCCTAATCAGCCTTCAGTTTACCGATGTCCTTGCGGTGCGGTGCAAGGAATTGTCTGGAAGTGCTCTGGTGGTTGGGTGGTTAAATGCTGGACCTCTAATTCGACGGCCCGGGGTTCAATTCCATCGGTTTTTAATTTTTTTTTAACATTATGTTTGTAAAAAGTATTTTTCTTCATTTTGGGCATGAGTTAGTTTTGGTTAGTTCCTGTTCTCTGAGCCCCCGTAGCGAGCGAAGCGAGCAGAGGGTCATGCGTGAAGTGAAATAATAGATTCGGCTGCTTAGATGCCGCGCTAGGTCTAGCTCCATGTGCTTTCAGTGGGCCTTGTGGCTCAGAGGTTGGATGCTGGGTTTCTGATACAGCGGCCCAGGTTCGATTCCAGTGGCGTGCTTTTTATTTAAGGTTATAAAAACGTAAGATAAGTGACACAAAATCACAAGTTAGAATTAGTTTTAGTATACTAAAGGAAATTTACTTAATTTTTAGTAACTTTTTAACTTTATATTTTTCTTGTTTTTTGGCATTTCGAAGTAAAACTGAATTGTTTTAATTGTTTCCAAAAAAATCGTTTTTCATCAGATCAATTCCAAACCTATTCCGTTCGTTTATACACAAAAAACTATTTCAGGAAATGCTGATGAGACAGAAAAAATTAAACTATTTTAAATAAATTACTCAAATCAGAGTTAAGCTTCTCAAAAATAAAATGCCACTTGGTACTTGAAAAAGATTTCGGATAATTTACATTTATTTCAATCACATAAAAATTATCTTTCAATGAGACTACTTCTTCAAACAGTAAGTCCATATTTAATTTTAATTTTTCTGGAGTTTTTTTAATTTGGGATTTAATTCGAAGTATTATTTTTAATTTTTATTTAAACACTTTTTAAGTTTATTTTTTTTTTCAGTTCCAACGATCGTTTCTATTTATTTTTTATTTTCAGTTTCAGTTCGGTGCGTCGCCCTGGGGCCCAAGGTTCAGAAGAGCCCCACGAGGCCTTAACTTAGTTTTAAAATATTCAAGTGGTAGGGGCTCATAAATATCTTTTGCCCTGAGGTCCACGCGTCCCTAGATCCGCCGCTGTTTATAACCATAACAACGACGAGTTGCTGATTTACGAGTTGGAAGCAGAGACAGCAACACTAAGTATTAGTCACATAATATTGATCATATTCTTGATTCTTATCGTTTTTGCCAATGTTTTCCATTTTAGTCGACTACAAGTATAGCCTAGAGAATTTTCTAAACCTTTAATTTTATTAGGCAGTAAGGACAAGGACTAATGCGATCCCTATCACCATATTTAAATACTACTTTGGTATAAGCATCTTCATTTCACAAAAACTCTTCTAAATTATATTTCCTCAATCTTCTGCTTAGTAAGCTTCAGAGATTTTCACCACTCGGCCAAGTTCTTAATGATATAGTCCTAAGAGGTACCGTCTTCATAGGTGAATACATATTTAAATTGGAAAGATAAATTAAGATGTTCGCTTCATTATAAATTCCTATATATAGTTGCCGTAAGAGAATATATAAATGAAGATGAGCATCGATGGTGGTGTGACTTAAATTCTCAATATGTTTTGGCTATTAGGCAAGGTAAACTTGTCAATCCATTTCTTGTAATTTAGTCGTCTTCAAAGCAATTTGTTCAATGACCTGACGATGAATGAAAGGTAGGTAATTAATAGCGTCAATAATAAATCAAAGATGTGAACATGTGGACTTACTTGGATATTATTATTTGACATGTAGTTTTTTTCAGAAATAAAAACGGTACTTACAATAATTACATCATGCTGTTTTTCAGATCTACAGTATGCAGTATGTCGATTATTCTTCATTTATTCTATTTTATTTTTAGTATTTTTAATATCAGTTATTTACGAAATTTCACTAAATCACAATATTCGATAGTCAGGGATTTGCTTCTTTTACATTATCTCTAAGACATCATTCAGTTTAACATACAACATCATGTCCATCAAATGCTTTTGTGAACATCTGTAGGTATGTAGGACGGTTCCTAGAATGTGAATTTTTCAAAAATCTGACTTAAAATGAAATGGCAATGATGATGATTGATCTGGTTTTCTTCATCTATTCTGGTGCTAAAATATTAATTTCATCTCCCAAAAATGTGTCATGGCTGTCTTTAATGAAATTATACTTCGAGACAGTTAGCGGGCTCGTTTTAATCTCTAATTTTGACAATTCGAATGTTAGTACTTTTCTACCATCCTCTATGATTTGCGATTGTCTTCATCATGCCGAACTGCATGCTTTCCTTTTAGCTGGTACAACCAATCCCGAACAAAGGTAAAAAATCGAGTCCAAATAACTACCGTCCAATTGCCTTAGTTTCTGCCATCATGTCCAAAGTCATGGAGAAAATGATCAATGAACAGCTCTTAAAGTATCTTGAATCGGCAGGCATCATAAGCGATCGCCAGTATGGCTTCCGCAAGCTCAGCTCAACGGGAGATCTCCTGTCTTACGTGACCTATCTGTGGACCAAAGTCATCAAGAGCTACGGCGAATCTCGTGCAGTGGCTCTCCACACATCCAAAGCATTTGATAGGGTGTGGCATGACGGATTTTTAAGCAAATTGAGAGCATACGGACTACATCAGCACTGCTCTATAGCTTTCCAATTTTTTAAGGGATCGAAGCATCCGAGTTAGTATTGATGGGCATCTTTTGGACGAATTTAAAATCAATGCCGGAGTTTCTCTAGGGTGTATATTATCCCCCACACCGTTCCTACTCTTAGACAAACAATTCTATGTACAGCTTTGTAGATGACAACACTCTTATATCCTCATTCATGTCGCAGACTCCAATTACGGCTGCTCGTTGTCAACGCGAGCGAAAAGATCAGATTGCTGCCATCAATGAGGATATGAACGTCCTTGTGGAATGAGGTGAGGAAACAATGCCCAGTTTAACGCAGAAAAAACTCAAGCAGCTGTCTTCTCAAAAAAGCAAACACCGCAGGACCGGACTTATCAATGACAGGACAAACACTGATTCCGGCCTCATCCATAAGCTTGCCGGACATCAACGTAGAAAACAACATGTCTTGGTGTAATCACGTCACCAAAATCTCTAAGGCAGTAGCACAAAAGCAAGGAGCACTCTATAGAGCAAAAAAGTTGTATACACCTCATCAGCTCTTACTGCTTTATAAGGCCCAGATAAGACCATTTCTGGAATGATGTTTCCATGTGTAGAGCTTGGCGCACACTGCATCATCCCCTTGCTCTTTACAAAATAATTCTGCGGCATCAGAATCATCATCGTTTTCTTTCCCTTCAACAAAAAGCTTGTCTTCGCTTCTCTAGTAGGTTTTCTTAATGCTTTACCTTCCTAGTTTGCTGTTTCTATTTCAGGTGTAGAGTAGAAATTAAATCTAAGTTTTTAAAATTAACGTAAGAAGCAAATCATCAAACATATTAAAAGTAGCTTGATATTGACCATTCATATATATCCAAATAAATGCATTTACATACGTTATGATTTTGAAATTTAACGATCTAAAAAGTGTTTGAGCTAGCGGCTTAAGACCTTCGCTCATCTGAATTCAATAAAACTTCAGTACGAGCTAAATACGTTATGCAGCGTTACAGATAAAATATCACGTGGTTCGCTTCACATTTGTAGCCTACAGCGATGTCAAATTTATTGAGAATATGGGAAAAATACATGATATACCATCTCCTCCAGCCATATTTCTTTCTCCTTTGCCATTAATTTAATTTTCGTTGTGTACCATGGTGTATTGTTGGGTCTCTTATTTGAGTAGACTTTAACGGTTTAATCTCCTGCTTGGACCAACTATAATATTGTTGAGGTTGGTACGTTCGGGAGTTTTGATTATATAGTAATCTTGTAACCATGAGTCCAAAGTTTTAATTGCATACAATATCTAGATTGGATAGTTTAGCCTTTTTCCGAATTAATAAAACACTCGAAATAATCTACCTTAACGATAAATATAAATCATCCGACGAAATAAACATATATAGTGCGTAAAACCGCAACTAAATCATAAATATTGCTTTAGATTATATCTCTATATATGATACTCGGAATAATGCCAATACCTAGTTCAAAATATTGTTCCGATGAGTGATAATTACAAAGAGAAAAAATTCTTCTATTAGATCTATATGTTTTCGAATTGTTTTAATGTATCAATTATTGATATGATTGATGCTCGAATAGATATTCGTATTTATCACTAATTTTATAAATAACCTAACTGACGCGCGATAATAAACGCTGTGAGAGGATGCATGAATGTTTTCAAAGAAATTTTCAATGAGAAAACGACCTAGGGAATAATTTATTTCAAAATAGCACGCACATACTTTTTGGTTTGGTCGTAGCCCGTAATGAAGCCCTTTAAACATTTATTTGAATAAATTTGAAACGGGTTTTTTACAGGATAATACAAAATCCGACTTTTGGAACCAGAAAGCATTCCCATCCAACTTTGTGGAAATATATCAACCGTTCTCTTTCCGGTCTGAGATTTCACAGCCATAATAACCGGCGCCTTCCGCGTCCTCTTTAACCAACATTATCTCCTTAATGTATGTTATATTTGTTATTATGATAAACAAGAAGTATTGCAGCTTTCGTTTTTGGCTAGAATTAATGATTTATTTTTCTCTTGAACAGCAGCGTGATTTGTTAGGCGATGACCCAGTGCCTTTCCTAGGTATTCGGTTGCCTTTTTGCCAGCACTCAAACTGCCTCCTCTTTCGGAAAGTTGGTACTCTTTTTTATGAAGTTTAGTTTATTTTATTAATAATTACAAGATATGTATTGACACGCAAAACCAAACCAGTAAGAAATGAACAAATTTAACTATTTTAACAAAAATAAGCACAGATTTCATCCAAGTGGGGGGCATCAATACCTTGACTAAATGATAAACAAAACAGGAAAACAAAAAGTGCAACGCTAGAAAAGTTAGCTAGTTTTTACCCAGTTTTTATTCAGTGTTGAATGAGAGGGTGAGAAGAAAACAATGGATGACAGAGGAAATACTGAACATGATGGAGGAAAGAAGTGAAGGAGAAAGACAGACAGACAAATTGATAGAGCTATAAAAAATTAAATCAGACAAGCAAAAGATCGATGGTTCAGGGAACAATGCGAGGAGATTGAAGAGCTGGACAATAGATATGACTGTTTCAACATGCACAAGAGGGTCAAGCAGATGGCTGGACTATATACGCACCACCAAGGGGTATGCCTGACAGACAGCCAGGGGCATATAGTACTGGACACGGAATACAGAAAGGAAATATGGACCAGATATGTCGAGGACTCCTTTAGAGATGAGCGCAGTGCGACGCGGCTGAACCTGCCATGCAACGACGGACTTGCTATTACGCACGATGAGGTCAGAAACGCCATCAAGAAGACTAAAGATGGAAAGGCTACAGGACCGGATGACTTTCACTCTGAATTCTTAAAACTAATGAATGAGGATGGTGTTAAATGGATTACAGCAATATTTAATAAAATGTACAACAGCGAAGAAAACCAACGAGACTGGCTCAAGTCGACCTTCATAACGATACCCAAAAAACCTAATCCGAAGAAATGTGACGAACATAGAATTATTAGCCTCATGAGCAATCTATTTAAAACACACATCAAAGGATTTATAACAAGGTGGAAGCTCAGATAACCCGTACCGAATTAGGATTCCATGACGCACAAGGTACAAGAGAAGTGTAGGTACTGTTCCAGCGATGTCGTGATGTCAGTTGTGACGTGTACGTATGCTTCATTGACTACAGCAAGGCCAAATACGATAAGTTAATGTCAATACTGCAATCCATTGGCTTAGATGATAAGGACATCCGAATAATACACCACCTCTATTGCAACCAAACAGCCAATATCAGAGTAGGAAAAGAGCTGACGGAAGAAGTGACCATACAACGGGGGGTAAGGCAAGGCTGCATAATGTCCCCCGCTACTTTTTAATCTTTACTCGGAGGAAATAATGAAGAGGGCTCTAGAGGACAGTGAAATCGGAATTCTTGTGAATGGTGAACGACTGAACAATATTAGGTATGCGGATGACACAATCATATTCGCAGACAGCTTGGAAGGCTTACACACTGATTCGCGCATAGCAGAATGCAGCAAGCAATATGGCCTTGACTTTAACATAAACAAGACAAAATACATGATAATTAGCAAAACTCACATCTCTTTCAACCAATTACCAACTCATAGTAAATCAACAACAAATAGAAAGGGTAAGCAGCTATAAATACCTGGGCACAAATATAAATGATCAATGGGACCATTCTATGGAAATAAAGTTCCGCATTGAGAAGGCCAGAGCATCCTTCATCAAAATGAAAAGAGTTTTAAAAATCGGGATCTACCAATAACAACGAAAATACGTCTACTACGCTGCTGTGTGTTTTCAATCCTATGGAGTCGAATGATGGACGTTGACTAAAGCATCGATGAGAAAATTTGAAGCATTCGAAATGTGGTGCTAGAGAAGAATGTTGTGTATATCATGGACGGACCGGATTACCAACGTCGAAGTATTACTAAGGCTTAACTATGAACAGTGTGAGATCAACGATAAAATCAAACAAAGGAAACTGGTATACTTGGGTCATATAACACGAAACGAAGATCGGCATGGTCTGCTGCAGCTCATTCTTCAGGGCAAAATATATGGCCATAGAGGACCAGGACGGAGAAGAAACTCTTGGCTTCAAAACCTCAGACAATGGTTTGCCTTAACCACTACTGACCTGTCCCGTGCAGCAGCCAATAAAGTTAGAATAGCCATGCTAGTCGCCAGCATCCGAACCGGATAGGCACTACGAGAAGAAGAAGTGTCGAATGGAAAGATCTCATTTTCTATTACAATATCTAAATCTTTGAGATGCTCCTGTCAGTGCCCTGCACGGGCCAGCCCGTTTAAGTCAGGCTGCTGCCCGGCCCGGCCTGGCCCCACGGACGGTCCGGGCCGAGTCACACTTTTGTATTTTCAAACCGCGGCAGTCCGGGCCGAGCTGGCCTAAGTCACTGAAAGGTGAAAAGCCATATTTCAATTCCTTATAACTTCAAAGAATATTTTTAACTAAATGGCCACTGCTTAATTGTATGTCCAGGGTTGCCAATTATTCAATGTTATATTGCATTATACTATGTTTCGATGTAAAATACTATAACATACCCTTGTAAAAACCAATATAGGACGCAAAAATACTATACTTGTAATTTGTTATCTATATCAATATTATCAATATATTTAATCGAGTAAAATTTTGAAAGCTATCTATTCCGATCTGAAAAGAAACTATAACGATATTGCGTACAATAAAATACGATATATTTTAACGGTTGCGACAATAATTCCCTATTCGTCATCTAGCAACACTGGTCTATGGTGAATGTCTTTTTAGCTATACATATAACGGCTTAAAGGTGTTCTTTATAAAATAGAATCGGATCGGGCTGGGCCGGGCCGGGCCTAACAATTTTTAAACTCAAGCCGGGATATTATGACTCGAGTCGGGTAGTGCCGGGCCTGAAAAATTCGGTGTGCAGGGCACTAGTTCCTGTGACATTGAAGACCGTTGGTAATTTTTTTTTATTATTTTTAGTTTTTTAGATGCAACCATTACAGGTAACATTAAAAATGTTCTTGAAATTATAACTAACTAGTTTTAAATGGAGATAGCAAATTACCTATTAGAGTGCTAAATGTTTGCATTTCATTAAAATGTGCATCTCCCAAGTAGGTACAGGGTGTCCGGTTATAAATGTAACCCCCCTTTAACTTTCTTATTTGCCCTCGTATAAAAAAATGTGAAATACAAAAGTTGTAAGGATTTTCATACAGTTTTCTGCGGTGTTACTAGAAAAACAATTGAACATCGAACTTCTACTGTACAGATTAAATTAATGTTTTTTTTAATGGGACACCCTGTATATTCTTCTGTATATCGATAGAGCTCTTTAAGGCGAGTTCAGTAATATAAGGTTTGTTGGGTCTAGCTCTAATAGTTACCACGTAAATTGCAAGAACGTCGGGTATCTGATTATTACTGAACCCCTCTCCTAAATTATTTATTTGGTGAGCTAGAAAAAAATTCTTCCTTCAGAAGCTTTTCTGATGTTCCATTGTTTTTCTAGTAACACCGCAGAAAAGTTTCTGAAGGAACCTACAACTTTTGTATACAACATTTTTTTCTACCTCACCAAATAAAGAATTTAGGAGAGGGGTTCAGTAATAATCAGATACGCGACATTCTTGCAATTTACGTGGTAACTATTATAGCTAGACCCAACAAACCTTATATTACTGAACTCGTCTTAAAGAGCTCTACCGATATCCGGAAGAATATACAGGGTGTCCCATTTAAAAAAACATTAATTTAATTTGCACAGTAAAATTTCGATGTTTAATTCTTTTTCTAGTAACACCGCAGAAAACTATATGAAGATCCTTACAACTTTTGTATTTAACATTTTTTTATACGAGGGTAAATACAAAAGTTAAAGGGGGGTTACATTTATAACCGGACACCCTGTACATCTTTAGACGATCCCAAATCTAAGTCAATACATTTTTATTCCGAGTCAGGTGGCATCATATAAACAACTTAAAAGCATTGTTATATTGCGATAATTACTGAAATATTGGTGGACTCATATTCTGGCTTTATCTATGACTGTAATATAAATGCTCGTATAAATGTATTTAAAATTTCTCATTTTTATTTTCTTGTGCGAACTTCAGGAAATTTAACTTTTTCATCATATCAATCGTGCTTGCTAATATTGCTGATTTGTTTTTTAAGTAGGTACCGTGACATTTGTCAGATCGAAACCCGTTTAAATAATTGATATAGCTTCTTTAATGCCTTAAGATATTTTTTGTCATATTTTATACTACAGCTTCCGAAGGTGGTTCCAAGTAAGCATTGGCAGTAGGTACCGTGACATTTTTTGTCACATCGACACCTGTTTAAAAATTCATTCTTCTAATACCTTAAGATATTTTTTCATATTTTGTACCTCCCAAAGCTGGTCCCAAAGTAACTTTTGCCTACTTCCGTAGCTAAGTAGTTTAGCATGATTTTTTGGTAAATTTTTCCTCACCACTCTCGGCCGGCCCCAAAAATCGACGCCTTTGTGCATGCACAAACAGCATACACCTAAGAACCGCTCTGGGAGATACCTTCAAGTCGGTAGCATCCACAGACCTAGAAAAAAGAGACCCAATTGTTTATACGTTTTAACACGATCCAACATCATTTCGTTTTGTATTTATCATAATTGCATCATATACATACTTATACTATATTTCGAAATGGTGCGGAGTAATAAAACCTACTTATAAATGCAAAACGCTAACAGAGTGGTCAAATAAATTTTTGTGATTTCGAAATATTTAGCCACAGCTGTTATAGCCTGCTGTATTATATTTTAACCATTCCACCCTGTTTTGTATGGCAATCCCGCTGCAAACAATAGGCTTTATTAGCAAATGGGCCATTTTCTACCTGCAGTAGCGTACGTTTGGGTATTTAATTTAAAATACCTGTTTTACCTAAGTACTTTTATTTATTCACTTATTTATGTATATTCAAAAACAGTTAGTATTACTGTAACATTTTATCACATATAATATTTATATAATAAGGTATAAGAATTGCGATTTTGTGTAAACAGTTATGTAGAGAACTATGGTATATCATTTTCGTCGTCAGAAAAATCCGTCGAATCTTCGTCATGTTCCAAGGATATAATTAAAGGCTCTACAATTAGGTCAATTAAATGGTCTAGTTTCCACATTTTTTCTTCTTCTTTTATAACATGCTCAAGATTCCTCAAAGATAATTTTAACATCTTTCATTTTAAACGTCGTGTTTCTCCTTGCTACATAACTTTTTACTTGGGCCCAAACAAGTTCAATGGGATTTAATTCGCAATGATACGGAGGCAGACGAAGAATAGTAATATTTCGTTTCTGTGTCAACTACATACTCGGTGAAACGAGCTTTATTTGAGGACACTATGGACAACAGTTCCTTTTTCACCATACTTTCATCAAATGGTATGTTATTCTGTCTAAACCACTGAATAATATCCGCTTTTCTCCATGAATTAGTTGGTATTCTGTCAACTTTTCTGGAATGATAACTCGCATTGTCCATCACTATCACAGAATTAGGTGGAATGAGATCTAACATTTGTTCAAAATATTCTTCGAACACATCGCCATTCATGTCTTCATGGTAATCGCCAGAATGATTTAACTCAAACCTTAACAAACCGCCCTCAACAAAACCATCAACACTTCCAAGGTGTGTAATAATCAGTCGCTTTCGTTTCCCAGATGGTGGTTTTAGTCCGATGGACCAGCCTTCTAAGAATGCTTGACGAAAACTTGAAATATTTTTGTCTTGCCAAATCTTCCCAACCGTATATCCTTCATTAAGCCATGTTTCGTCCAGATAATAAATCTTTCTATTCTCACTTCGAAACGGCTTTATCTGTCTTAAGTAATGTCTCCTCCAGCAAATAATTTCATCTTTTTCGATTAGGAGCGATTTTCTGCTTTGTTTTTCCCAGCTGAAATTCATTTGTTTTAAAGTTGTCCACAATTTCTTCCTGCTTATCATTGGAGACATATTTTGGTCTTGCTTCAAGGCTCCTAAAATTTTGTCGATGGTTGGTATTTCCAATCAATCAATCAATCAATCTTTATTTTGGAATCACCTAATACAATTAATCTACATAAAAATGACATGCCACAAATATTAAAAAAGGCTATTAATAATTAATAATACACAACGCACAATACCAAACAGAACACTAACAGGTATTTAAGGAGGCGAGTAATTTTCTTTTGAATTCAGCCACAGTTCTGGACTGTTTAATTTCGATACCTAGAGAGTTATATTTACTCAAGCCATCATTGAAAATTGATTTTCTGGTTTTTTTATAGTTAACTCTTTGAACATGAAAATGATTAGCTGACCTTGTGGGGTAATTATGAATCTGATCGTTATATATTATAAACTCTTCAAAATATGGAGGTAGCAGTTTTTTTACAATTTTAAAGATAAAAATCATTGTATTTACAAACATTCTAGCATCAACAGGGCACCACTGTAACAATTCATGCATAAATCTAATACTTGTGTATCTGCTGCATCTTAAAATAATGCGCATTCCTCTATTTTGCAATTTCTGCAGAGCTTGTTTCTTGTTCAAATCTACTGTATATAGTAAGGTACTGCAATAATCAAAATGAGGTTGTATTATTGCATTGTAGATAGTTATTCTACTGTACTGAGAAATGCATTTTGATGTTCTCGAAAAAAAATAAAGTTTCTTACAAATTTTTTTATAGACATAAATAAAGTGTGAGCTGAAGTTCAAAAACCCGTCAATCATAAATCCCAAGTATTTAAGCTGAGAAACAAACTCTATTTTTTGATCATCTATACTAAGTGTGTGTTGATCAAGATTCATATTTTTATATTTTTGGGGAGTTGTTAATATCATAGCTTTTGTCTTTGTTATATTTAATTTTAATTTATTGGTACAAAAGTAAGAATTTACTGTTTTTAGTAAGTTGTTCATTTTACTGATTGCTACGTCAAGATTTTTATCAGCAATGGAAAAAAGTGCGTCATCTGCAAATAACTTTGTAAAATCATTAGGATTTGTAGAAACAATATCATTTATATATATGAGAAAGAGCAGGGGACCTAGCACAGTCCCCTGTGGGACACCTAAACCATTATTTATTTCATCAGAGAAAATGTCATCAATCTTTACAGCTTGTTTCCATTCTGACAAGTAACATTCAAAAAACTTTATCACAGTGCTTTCAAGACCTATATTTTTTAGTTTCTTTAATAGAATAGACCGATCAATTGTTTCGAAAGCGCGTCTTAAATCTAAAAATACAACCATTACATATTTCCCTTGATCTGTCTCTCTTAACCATTTGGAGATTGTCAACTGTAAAGCTGATTCACATGAATGTCCCGGTCTGAATCCCGATTGATTTAAGGTAAGAATATTATTAACATTAAGATATTCCATCAACTGTTTGTAAACACACAACTCTAGAACTTTCTCTATACACGGTAACATGTTGATTGGCCTAAATTCACAACACTTTGTGGTATTCGAGATCT
Source organism: Pissodes strobi (assembly GCA_016904865.1). Taxonomy (NCBI): domain Eukaryota; kingdom Metazoa; phylum Arthropoda; class Insecta; order Coleoptera; family Curculionidae; genus Pissodes; species Pissodes strobi. Next base: position 4,374 of record JAEQML010066660.1, on the reverse strand, counting down.
TAGGTATTGGAACAACGACAGATTTTCTTAACTCTTCAGGAAATATTCCTGATTGAAGCGATGTATTAATGAAATGCAAAACAACATGGCCGATGACCCCAAAAATTGACTTCAAAAACCGAACATTTAAAACTTCAAAACCTGTCTTAACCTTCATTTCATTAACAACTTCGTTAAGCTCACACAAAGTAATCACTTGAAATTTTGAGAATTTACATGGGTAAGCTGTCTGAAGCTGCAGATCTGGACCCTGTTTTATAGAGTGAACTATTTCTTTCACACTTTCGGTAAAGTATTTATTAAATAAATCAGCCATATATTTTTTATCCTTAACAATTTCTAATCCCTTATCTGTCTCAAATTCAATTCCATTAACAAATTGATTTTCTGAATGATCTTTTGAGTTTACTAATGCTTTGAGTGTTTTCCACATTTTACGAGGGTCTTTTTTATTTAGATCTATTTTTTCATAATAGTATTGTTCTTTTTTCTGTTTAAGTAAGTTAACATATTCATTTCTAACTTTTTTGTAGTCATTCCAATTGTTCTCATTTCTGTTTTGTTTAAATTCCTTATACGCTATATCCCTATCCTTAGCCTTATTCCGTAATATGCAATCATAGTATGGCAAACTGTCATGTGTGCATTTGTACTCTTTGTTAGGTGCTATCTTATTTGTGACGTATTCTACATTTTCAATAAGATTCCTGTAAATATCGATAACACTATTGCTACTGAGTAAAAAATTACAGTCAATTAATTCCAAATTAATTTTATGTATGTTTGATTCGTTTAAATTTCGGTAAATAATACGTTTTTTATTTTTTATTATTTTTTTGTTGTTATAAAAATTAACTGATAATATAGAGTGATCCGATATTTTCGGAGTATGGTGAACATTGACATCAATCTCGTCAAAATTTGAAATAACATAATCAATTATCGATTGATTGTCATTTGTGATTCTAGTGTAATCCAGGACATGTTGCTTAATGCCAAGACAATTAAACATATTTTTTATCTTTCTACAATAAAAATCATCACTACTATAATCAATATTAAAATCTCCCATTATTAAACATTTCCTGCTACTGTCAAATAAATCGTCACAAATACTCTCAAAGTTATCAATAAATATTGCCCTGCTAGAGCTTGGCGACCTATACAAAACTCCAAGAAACAAAGAATAATTAGAGTATTGCACCGATATTACATTCAACCAAAAATGCTTATCTAAGATGTAATTTTTTTCATTTTTGTAAGTAATTCCCTGTCTAATGTATAAAAGAACTCCACCCGTATGCCTTGATGATGAATTACATCTTACAAGGTTATAATTCTTTATGGAAATTTCTGAATCTAAAACATCGTCAGTAGTTCGACTCTCGCTTAACAATATAAATGCAGGATTTTGTGATACTAGATTTGCTTCAACATCAGGCATGCGGGCAGGTGCGCTACAGATATTAACATACAGTATATCACTATTTCTAAAATTTGCCACATTCGCTAAATGAACGGCTCCATTAACATCATCGTACCTAAAAAATTATCAGTCTCTTGACTTTTGTCCTCTTCAGTTGATTCGCTATTAAATTGAACGTTTTCTTCCTCGGGTATATGTTGTTCATTTAACGCATGAACATCTTCTCCGGTTGGTTGCCCGGTGCTTTGCTGATCTGTCACATCATACTGCCCATTTGTGCTCTGATTATTTACTTCACTCACGATATCAAAAGTTTCACTTTGAATATAATTTAATCCCTCACTACTTGAACTGGTAACAAATTTCAAATTTGTTACTTGTCTGTGTGAAAAATTTCTAAGCGCATTTGCAATTTGTTTTGCTAAGGTCCACAAGCCGTATTTATTTAAGTAAGGTCGGTTTTTTAAAAAATCTTCAGCACTAAACAAATTGTTTAAATTAAGTAAATCCAAGTTTTGACAAAAAGCCTTTAGTTTTGAAATAGACTTAAACAATTTTGTATTTAAGCATTCCAAGCCAATCAGTTTGGTATATTCACGAAAGTTTGCAGTAAGAGTACAGAATAACAAATTTGTATCAAAACATTTATTTGTTAGCAACTTAATATCCCTTTCTTTCATGTTCAGGTCAGTCATGCCCGCCATAACCACTACAAAGTCATTCTGGGTTAGATCTTCCAGGAAGCAATCTATTGTGGAAACAATTTGTGTGAATGTTGCATATGGTTTAGATATAGTCCGTACAGTGTAGTTACTTTTAACGCTATCATATAAGTAGTTATGTAGATGTTTTGCAGATGAATCTGTAACTAAAACTATTTTATGTCTAACATTGGACGAAACATTATCAGAGGCTTCTTTTTCTAGCTCTTGAATAATACTCATATTCTTGTATTGTGTTTTTTGCAGTGTGGGACTTAACTGTGATTCGGTACTTTTGTATGTAGAAACGGGTATTTCTTGGTTAATACTGCTGCTATCATGTTGCCTGCTTTCAAATTCCGTGATCCTGTTTCTATACATAGTGTTTTCTTCTTCCAAGACTGCTATCGTTGTTAACATGCTTTCCTGAATTTTTATACGTTCTTCTAAGTCTAGGTTAAGTTTAACTATAGTATTATTGAGTTGTTGATTTATTTCTTTTAATTCCTTCAGACTGAACAATTCAATTTTATTTTGTTCAATTGCTACCTCCATTTCTCTGTTTTTTTCTCTTAATTGAGAGTTTATATTAATTACTGATTTATTTTCATCTTTTACGGACAGTAGTTGAGTAATCAGCGTTCTACATTTAATTTCTTCTGAGTTTAGATCAGCTTTTATTGATTTTAACTCCTCCTTTGCAGTTCCTAAATGGTCATTATATTGCTTATTTCCTTCTGACTGTTTTTTTCTTTAGATCGTCGATAATTTTCTGTAAATCGTCAATTTTCTTACATTTTTGTTCTAGGTCAAATCTGGACTGCTCCTCAGTTTCCAAGGCAGCATTTTCGCTAGCTATGGAATTTCGTTGTAGCCGTTTTATAAATTGATTTTTATGGTTTATTTCCTCCTTAAGTTCCTCTATAATACATTGAAGTTCTCTTATTTCATCGTTTTCAAGGTCCGAATTATTTTCGCCAATATTTGTACATTTTTTACTACAATATATTCTGTGGCCTATTACATTTTTAAATTGTTGTCTTTCCACACAACTTTTATGGAGAACTTGTTTGCAACCTATGCAGTAATAACTGGTTAATTCTTTTCTTTTGCAGCACCCGAAAAATTCGTCCTTATCCATCTTATATTCCTAGTTTTAATAGCTATTTTTCCTTTTAGACGCGAAAAAATGTGTATACGCTCTTTCAAATCTTTTCAGAACGTATTACTGCCAAAAAAAAATAACAATAATAATCATGGTCGTGACCTAGTTAATTAAAAACAGACAAAATTGTTTGGACCCGAAAAAAGCGAGTGCATCGCAAAAAAGAAAAGAGAAATCGTCCTTCATCTTGGCTGATAAGAATTTTGAATCAGTTTATCTTTTAACACTTTTTTGTCTCCGATTTTATATTTTTAATAACTGTGCATTTATATTAAACGATTCGATAAATTTGTTCTCTCACAAATAAGTCCTTTCTATTTACTCAATTTTGACGTAAGTAACAACATCACACCACCTAGCACTGGTAGACACTTAACGAAAAATTCAAGTTTTTTGGTTCAATATTACACCCGAAATTTAACATTTAAACGAGAGCACACCTTTACACGTTAACATTTAAACAACTATTTCCTTATTAAAATAAAAGGAATGTACTGTTCTTCTAATTATAAGTTTGTAGTCTTCATCGATAGGCACCGTCTTTCTTCCTGAAGATGGTATAGGTGGTTTTATAGCTCCACTTTTTCGTTCACACCTTAATTTATATATCGACGTTTTTGAAACACACGTCATTTGCGAACACATTTCCACCACAGTATCAACGCTATACAAAGGATTTTGATGTTTGAGAGCGTCATATACATTAAGAATAATATTCTTTTCGTTAACAGAAAATGGACATTTGCTCGCTCGTTTCACTGGAGAGAAAACTGAATTAGCCATTTTAATTGAAACTATGAAATGAAACAAACACACTGTGTCTTCTTCGGAAGAACAAATATAACTGAAAAATTACAATTACTTAAACTTTAGGGTATGCATACAAAAAATCGTCAAATTTGAATGTTTACAATAGTAATAAAAAAACCTAAGTGTGATAAATATAATGCTGGGAAAGTCCGAGTATTAGTACAGGTAAACGTTTAAAATATGTACGTATATGTACGTAATTATGTACGCCTATGTATCAGCCATCAGAAAATGATTTATTACTTCGCATCATTTCGAAATAGAGTATAGCG
>JAEQML010066659.1:0-19790 GCA_016904865.1 Pissodes strobi | reverse complement strand
AAGATAGGTATAAGATATTATACACGCACGAAATGTGTTTAGACTTCTCTAGAGATTCCAAAAATGTAGTAATATGCAGGGCGTTCCATTTAAAAAAAATATAGAGTAGGCTGATATGTCAGAAAATCGTTAGTGTTTTATTTTATATGTAACGTAGAAAAAAATTTGGCTACCAACCCTACATTTTGCTTTTTTGTTTAACTTGATATCTTTAAAAACAAAAAAGTTACAGCGAATCAAAATGTTATCAAGATAAATTGAACGCACGGTACAGGTTGCTCCGATTTAGCGTAATTGTGTACTTCATGCATAAACTAGTTCGTGAACTATAGCCAGATAAAAAATTTACTTTCATTTCACCATCTTGACAATACTTTTATCTAGCGAATAAAATGAAAAAGCTGTTACGAAAAAATATGCAAAATCGTACATAATACGTTTATAAAATTGTGCAGGTTGCTAAGAATCTATATAAAACAAAATTATGTACTTATATAAGATATTTTTTTAGCTTAGAAGGGAACAACTAGATAAATCAAATTTTTCAAAATTATTATTGCAGATTTTCATAAGTTCGTCTAAAACCGTAACTACTTGTGCAAAATAAAATCTCATATAAAAAAACTTTTGTTGTGTATAGATCTTGTTGATATTTAAAGATTAACTTGGAGCTTATATTCTATTATAGTTATATTCAGCATTCAAGAATGCTGTACTTACTACAAGTAATCTACATTCGCCAATCTTAATTTCACTTCAAAAGACATTTTTAACTATTTCTTTCAGGTGTAATGTTTAAATGAATATCCGGCTCTCTTTATGCAGCTTTTTGGATCGAAAAAATGGTTATTCTCTACTATAACGTCCCAAAAATTTTTAGTACGGCTCACTTCACTAATGATTGCCGGGGGGTTGACGTCAAGTTAGATTTATTTATTTCCTCCCCACTACATAGTGATAAAGTTGGTCCTCGCTTCTCAAAGGTGCCGCGCTTAAGTGTCGCAGCTATAGTTTTCTTTAGGCTATGGTAGCGACATAGCCTAAAGAAAACTATAGCCGCGACACTCGGCTCGTTTAGTGGGGTACGGAATCAAATTTTCTCCGTGAAGCTCAGTGAAGGGAGGACTCCACGCAGTTGGAACTCGATGCCAATCATAGGCGCTTACCTGGGCCGGAGTGCAATAAATTTTCATAGGAATTAAAATAGAAACAGATTCGTTGTTTGGGTAAATAGACGTTATGCGTATATATTGTTTTGTTTGTATGTTATACAAATAAGTTAATGTTTATGTGTTAAAATGGGAGAAGAACGGCAGAATTAAGCGGCTAGTTAGTTTGTTTATTTAAACTTAAATTTGATCATAAGGTATCGGAATCGGTTCAAATGACTAAAATAAATTGGAACTAACCGAAACCAACCGAAAGTTAATTGAACGACTAACCAAAGCTAGCCAAAAGTAACCATAAGCTCCAAAACAGGCTAAAACGTACCTATCGTAATAGGTTACAAAAATTAAAGTAAGTTAAAACTAACCAAAACGAAAGGAATTTAAGCGACTAACCAAAAATATTAAATTTGCTTATAACGTATAGGAGCCGATTCAAATGACTAAAATAAATTGGAACTAACTGAAAGTAACTGAAAATTGATTGAATGACAAAACAAAAGTAACTAATAGCACAAAAACGGACTAAAACGTATCGGAACAGATTAAAAATGTTAAAGTAAATTAAAACTAACCCAAATTAACCGAATATTGGCAAGTAACCAAAGACATTAAAGTTGGTTATAACGTGTCAGAACCGGTTCCAATGACTAAAATAAATTTAAACTAACTGAAATTAACCGAAAATTGATTGAAGGAAAGTAAGTTAAAACTAACCCAAATTAGCCGAATTTTGGCGACTAACCGAAAGTAATCAAAAACTTTAAAATTGGTTATAACGTATCGGAACCGGTTCATATGATTTAAATAAATTAAAACTAACTGAAATTAACCGAAAGTCGATTGAACGACTAACCAAAAGTAACCAAAAGCACCAAAAGAGCTAAAACATGTCGTAACAGATTAAAATTATCAAAGTAAGTTGAAACTAACCCAAATTAACCGAATTTTGGCGACTAACCTAAATTAATTAAAAACATTTAAATTGGTTATAACGTATCCGAACTGATTCAAATTACTAAACTAAATTAAAACTAACTGAAATTAACCTAAAGTCGATTGATCGACTAACCAAAACTAACCAATAGCATCAAAAAGGGCTAAAACGATTAAAAATATTAAAATAAGTTGAAACTAACCAAAATTAAGCGAATTTTGACAACTAACTTGAATTAATTCAATAACTAAAATAAACTGAAAGTAACCAAAATTTGATTGAAAGACTAACCAAAACAAACCAAACGTAACTAAAAGTACTAAAACGGGCTAAAACGTATCGGAATAGCTTAAAAATAATATTAAGTAAGTTAAAACTAACCCAGATCAATTCAATTTTGGCGACTATCCTAAACACTAAAATTGGTAATAACGTATCGGAACCGAAAGTAATCGATAGTTGATTGAACGACCCAGTTTTGGCGGCTAACCAAAACTAACCAAAAATATTAAAAGTGGTTATAATGTATCGGAACCGGGTTCAAATGACTAAAATAAATTAAAACTAAACGAAAGCTGATTGAACTAACCCAAACTAACTAAAAGCACCAAAACGGACTAAAACGTATCATAAATTACAAAATTTAAAGTGCCCAAAAATAATCGAAAATTAATAATATGGCAACATTCATAAAATATATACGAAGGGTACAGGGGAAAAACGATCTAAGCGCCATTTTCATAGGAAACTTTTATTATTGATTTCACAGAAAATCTTATTCTTGATAAAAGTTGGTGCTTGGAAAAAAACTAATTTTGACAATGTTAAATTAAGACTAAGTATTACAGGGTACTTAAAAAATACAAAAATAGTGGTTAAAAAAACAAAAACTTAGGAATATCGGAATAGCTTCTACAGGAAAAATAAAGCTCCTATTAAGGTAAAAATAAGAGTCAAATCCCATTTTTTCCAAAAGTGCATTGTTGCTGCAAAAAATAAGGACAAAATTAAGAAAAAGCGGTTTTTTTCAGTAATTGAAATGGATTTTCTCCGCAACGGTGCGGTGCACTTTTGGAAAAAATGGTATTTGACTTTTATTTTTATCTTAATAAGAGCTTTATTTTTCTGTAGTAGGTTTTCCGATATTCCAAAGTTTTTGATTTTTTAACCATCATTTTTGTATTTATTGAGTACCCTGTATAACTTATCTTTAATTTAGCATTGTCAAAATTAGTTTTTTTTCAAACACCAACTTTTATCAAAAATAAAATTTTCTGTGAAGTCAATAATAAAAAAAGTTTCCTATGGAAATGGCGCTTAGATCATTTTTCCTCTGTACCCTTCATATGTATACACATTTTATAGAAATAACATGTTTTTAATTTTTTTATTAGTCATGTTGATTTCAGTTTGACAATATAATTGAATTATATTTCAATATAAAAGGTCTCAAAAGAGCGGGATATATTTTCCGATTTTCGAATTCTTCTAAAAATTCTAGATAAATTTCATGTAGCATTTCGAATAGCCTCCTTTCCATTTAAAGAATTTGATACGTTTAACTTAGCGCGAAACGATTTGCATCTTCTTATCTTAGTTATTTAGTAATTATCTAGATATACGAAATTTTGGGTTTGGTGGGGAGTATTTTCCAGGTTGTGGTTATGTGGAAGATAAGAAAGTGCAAAACATTTCGTTTGACAATAAACAGTTCGTATTCTACCATAAAGGCGTAAGTCTCAAAACATTGTTTTTGCTGGTTGTTTTTCGCAAAAGTCGATCGTTATCCACATATATCCATTATTTCAGATTTGATCAGCACCTTGATATCATTTTGATTCGCTGTACCTTTTTTGGTTTTAAAGATATCAAGGTAAACAAAAAAGCAAAATGTAGGGATGGTAGCCAAGTTTTTTCTAGATTACATATAAAACAAACACCAATAATTTCCTGACATAAAAGCCTACTTTATATATTTTTTAAATAGAACACCCTGTATATTACTACATTTTTGGACTCTCTAGTGAAATCAAAACACATGTCGTGTATAATATCCTATACCTATCTTTAGCTGTTTACGAAATATTGACAGTTGAAAGTCGGGCATTTTGACAGGCTCTAAACCGCACGAGATCAAAGAAAACGGTTTGCACATTCCTATCTTAGGTTTTCATAAGCTATCGAATGACAGTGGCTTTCAATTTAAGGTTTAAAAGTTCCGGTCAATTTTATTCGCGGGTTAAATTCAAAGTTACTGTCATTTGATGGCTCATGAAGACAGGAATATGCAAACCGTTTTCTTTGCTCTCATGCGGTTTAGATTTCAAAGCCTATCAAAATGTCAAAATGCACGACTTTCAACTGTCAATATTTCGTAGACACCTAAAGAAAGATAGGTATAAGATATTATACACGAAATGTGTTTAGACTTCTCTAGAGATTCCAAAAATGTAGTAATATACAGGGTGTTCCATTTAAAAAATATAGAGTAGGCTGATATGTCAGAAAATCGTTAGCGTTTTATTTTATATGTAACGTAGAAAAAAATTTGGCTACCAACCCTACATAACTTGATATCTTTAAAAACAAAAAAGTTACAGCGAATCAAAATGTTATCAAGATAACGGTACAGGTTGCTCCGATTTAGCTAATTGTGCACTTCATGCATAAACTAGTTCGTGAACTATAGCCAGATCAAAAATTTACTTTCATTTCACCATCTTGACAATATTTTTATCTAGCGAATAAAATGAAAAAGATGTTACGAAAAAATATGCAAAATCGTACATAATACGTTTATAAAATTGTGCAGGTTGCTAAGAATCTATATAAAACAAAATTATGTACTTATATAAGATCTTTTTTTAGCTTATTTAATTTTCAAAATTATTATTGCAGATCTTCACAAGTTCGTCTAAAACCGTAACTACTTGTGCAAAATAAAATCTCATATAAAAAAACTTTTGTTGTGTGTAGATCTTGTTGATATTTAAAGATTAACTTGGAGCTTATATTCTATTATAGTTATATTCAGCATTCAAGAATGCTGTACTTACTACAAGTAATCTACATTCGCCATTCTTAATTTCACTTCAAAAGACATTTTTAACTATTTCTTTCAGGTGTAATGTTTAAATAAATATCCGGCTCTCTTTACGCAGCTTTTTGGATCAAAAAAATGGTTATTCTCTACTAGAAATAAACAGTATTTTATAAATCATATATTTTGTGATGAAAGTTTAAATAAAATAATAGGGGAGAGTAACAATTTTAGTATATAACGTCCCAAAAAATTTTAGTACGGCTCACTTCACTAATGATTGCCGGGGGGTTGACGTCAAGTTAGATTTATTTATTTCCTCCCACTACATAGTGATAAAGTTGGTCCTCGCTTCTCAAAGGTGCCGCGCTTAAGTGTCGCAGCTATAGTTTTCTTTAGGCTATGGTAGCGATCTGAATAATTATTTAATTCAACGCGACCCAACAGTACAGAATATCAAGGCGTTTGCACACTGACCGTAAATTCTCCCTCGTATTGTAGCCACCGCTGGCCGCGAACGAGATTAATTCGGATTCGCTTCGAACCTAAAAACTGTCGGCGAAATTGGAAATTTGTCCCGAGTGAACCTACCGTATATACTTATTTATACCGTGGTACTAGTGCGGAAGACTTTATGAAGGATTGATAAAATCTGATAAAATAACAAATTGGATTGCTGTTATTTTTACCAAATGACAATATTCATTCTATTTAAAAATGCCAACTTTCATTCCTGAAATAGCGGGTCTACCTTAAAGTATGTCTAGAATTCAGTAAAAAAACTACTTTAACTAAAGAGAAAATAGGTGTGTTTCAAGCTTCCATAAAATAGATAGATATTCACCGAACACATTTTCTATTTCTATACAGGCCACCTAGAAAAATAAAAGCCATTAATTTGTACCATAAAATACGCCAAACATCCTTGCATTTTGCATTTCTCTCTGAAATAAACAGCATAACGTTTACGTTATTTATTTGAAATTTAGTAACATAGACAGACCCTGCAGCATTAAGTGATTGGCTGAAGGTCATAATGTTCTAAAAAATATATCCGTACAGGAGCGTTGTTGCCAAATGTAACGGTAACGATATAATATTCTCAGACTGCCGCAATAAACATATGCAATTTTCGCATTTATGAACTTTGTTCAGATAAAATTTATTTATATGTGACCAGATTAGACTCTGTTATATTTAGCTGCTTACAACATTGATTTAGATAATGCACATTTCACGAAGAAATTATCAGTACACACAGTAAATCAGTGGTCAGTGGCGGCTCTTGACATGATTACGGAAACATGGCACATTTTAAGCGTATACTTTAGTAATCACGTCAATTTTGTCCTAAAATTTTAGTAGATATCAAGCATGAGTCAAAAGTGGCTTTTTTGTTCACTGACAAAAAGCTGTCAGACAATAGGGTTAGTTGGAAATGATAGGTCAACATTGTTGTACTGTGAACAACTTGTATAAATAAACAAAAAACCTCTTCATGTAAGCCTCATTTGATGCATTTTATCCTAGTAGTTATTTCGATATGTATTTAGATTTTATACAGCATATTCTGGGAAGTTCTTTCCATATGGGAAACTTTTTCACTATAATAAAAAGTTCTGCTTTATGAGAAAATTGTATTAAAATGATCAAGCTTGGAGGTATCTTGTACAGGAAGGCAAAAAAGTAAAATCTTTCAGAATTGACTTAAGAGGGAAGTACCCTTGCCTTTCATTTAAGAGTAAAATGTAATAAGAAAATGTTCTTTACAATCATAATTTGTGCTCAGATATGAAATCTCACATATAAGTTCAAATATGTAGGGTCGAACTTAACGAACTCTCTGAAAAGGCGTTTTTCAATAATTCTAGGTTTAGAGAGAACTTATTTTAAATGGATTTATACAAAAATAAAATAAATATACCAGGTCTACCAAAAATGACAATGGGTTTATTTAAATAAAAAACCAACTCTTAACTTGGTAGATACTTAATCAACAATAATTGAAAATATGTTGTATGATTTGGAAAACTCTATGCCTTCACATACCTGCCGTTGCTCTCCATATAAACTATAGTCCACCTTTTGAATTCCGATATTGCCGCCATTATCATAATTGAAGTAATTTTCTGTGCATACTCTTGATAACCCTCTTGAACTCGTCGATATTCTGAAAGGCTCTGTGTAGGTAGACTTGTACATGCTTTTATAGCTCACAGAGAACAAAATCGAACAGTGATTTCGGCGACCTGGCCAGAGAATTTCAGAACAGACCCTGTGAAAATGTCATATGCAAAAAGTGAGGGGTTATGACAAGGGCTGCTGTCGGTCTCGTGTTACCAAAACTCCCTTGTTAGAAAGTATAAATAAATGTCGCTGGTAATATTTTTGACGAAAAGAATATGGCTCCATTATTTCATTATCTAAGAGACTACACTAAACATTGGTTTAAAAATAATACTGGACCCGACATTCGATCAAAAAAATAGGATGTGCATCGCTACACCAGGCACAGCTCTGTTTTTTTTTATGGCGGTGGCACACATGCTAAAGGGAGATCCTATTACACCATCTACTGATTTTCCCGTATAAACTTGAAGGTTGCACAAGTATGATGTTTTTACGTCTGCAGCTGCCCAAATTTTGATGCCATAATGTCCTGGTTTCGATTTTATATACTGCCTGAGTGGGCACTTGCCTCGGAAACATACCAGTTGCTCATCAATTGTTATGTGTTCGTATAGTTCAAAGGCATTTCTGCAGTTGGATACAAACATTTCCCATATTTCGCTTATGGCAGCTTGGCAGCTAATTTATTCTGTTCTCCTCGCGCAGGTCTGGTCAATTTGTCAGCGAAGTGCAAAAATTTTGAAATGTCTGCAAATCTATTACGGGACATAGCAGCAGTAAAGAATGCGCGCCTTATAGAAGCATCCGAGGACCACATTTCCTGTATGGATTCTTTTCTACACCTTAGTGCACCCGCTTTTATCAAAATGCCGAGGAAGCTGTCCAATTCATCCATCTCTAGTACCTTCCACTCTTTCTGCTTCTGGGGAAATTTAGTATTCCACTCATTATAACATCCAAGAGCCACTTCATAGGTATGTTGAAGTATAATGTTTTTCATTTCCGTTGTCAGAAGAAGGTTGAAAAAGTCCATAATTGTACTTGCGGCTCTACTGTATTGCGTAAGACCGGTACGTGCATTTATTATATTTCTTTGCAATCTTCTAGATCTTACAAACGAACGACTTTCCCATGACATTTCAGATTTTGCGATGTATTTTGGACCAAAGGCAGCACTTACCTCGATCTCGATAGGGTCTGCATCAGACTCTTCTTCACTGTTGATTTCCACTCTATCTTCCGTTTCAGACACGTATTCCAAGAAATTGTGATCATCTTCGCTGCCGTCTTCACTTTCATACGCGTCTTCTAAATCAGAATCGCCTAAATTTAGCTTGACAACCAGTTCTTATTGCTCTTTTTGCGTCAAAGGTCGTGATTGCTCTCGCCGACTTTTAAAATCCATTTTTGACGAAAACTGAAAGTTAAATCAAACAAGAATTAAATTTAGCCTAAACAAATTTAGCCATCGTAAACATCCATGAGGGGTCCCTGCGCGACCCCACATACCTAAATCTACTTTAACTCGACCCGAACGCAACAAAACCCTGCGCGGTAGAGAATAGCGTTTTCTACGAATACCTAAAAGCAGTGTGGTCAAAAATATTACAGGAAATCTGCGTCTGGGGTCCCAGAGGGACCCCGCACGGTATGTTCAGGGTTAAACAATTGTAGGTTGTAATTAGGGGGAAACAGATGTCCTGGGAGTGAGTTCCACAGTGATAAAGTGCGTCAGACAAAGGAGTTCTTGTAAAGCGACGTTCTGGGTGTTTCCAGTTGACTTAGAGCTAGATCTAGCAAGGTAACTAATCAGCTTTCAGTTTACCGATGTCTTTGCGGTGCAATGAATTGTCTGATGGAAGTGCTCTGGTGGTTCAGTGGTTAGACGCTGGACCTCTGATACAGCGGCCCGGGGTTCAATTCATGTCGGTTTAATTTTTTTTTAAGATTATGTAAAAGGTATTTTATATAAATTTAAGATTATCTCTTCATCAAATGATTTTATTTTTTAGATCACCGGTATAAAGTTAGAAAAATGATACCTAATTTACCCCTAAGCTACCCCTGGTGATACTGAAAAAAATTAATATTCTTGAAGTCGAGACATAAAATATAGGTAAAAATTTATTTAATCATCATTAATAGACACAAATATTTTCATATTTCATCAAAGCCTAAATTATTTTTGAAATCTGTTAATTTAAATTTTTTATGTTAAAATTGTAAAATGGTTAAAATATCTAAAATAAAGTAAATTTATATTTAGATCCAGCACTTGGTTGATTTATACTTGATATTTTCAGCGATATTACTCGGTACTAAAACTTTCATGACACCCGATTCTAACGACATTTGCATTTAAAATAAACCAATGCCTTGGATTCTATCAAATCCGAAAAATAGATGATGGTAAAAGAAGTGCTTCAACAATACACGGTGTCCCATATAAAAATGCACAGTACAGAGATCTCGCAAACCAGAAGAGCAACAAAGATGATCAAATTAGAGAAAAGGTGTGACTTGCTGAACCCTACAAAGTCGTGCTTAGAAATCTAAAAAAATCCGATTACTTCCGAAGATATTTGAGAAAACCCGAATTTTCTCGATTTCGTTTTTATTTTTTTCTGACTTTATTTGAAAAGAAATGACAATGCAAATTTCACATTACCATTGCCACTTTTCCTGCTCTTCAAGTTGATGTTATTACATTTTCAATCTGACGTTTCGTTTCTTAGCAACCATCATCAACTTTGTTTTTTTAAATAGTCGAACAAATTTCTTTTATTCCTAAAACCCTCTAATTTTAATCCTAAATCCAACAACATATCGCTCTTTACATTTATCCGACGTTTCGGATAAAAAAACCATCATCAATACTATTTGATGATGATTTCGAAGGAACGAAACGTCGGATCAAAAATCTAATTACGTCATCATGTAGAGGAGACAAAATGGCATAAGAATGTGAATTTTATTTTGATCAATTTTGATTATCAAATCCTGAAAAAAAAATCAGTTGCAATCTACGAATTCTTGAAATTTAAAACATAATTAATTTTTTTCAGGTTTTAATAAAGAGGATAGATCACAATAAAATTCACGTTCCTATGGCAATTTTTGTCCTCTTCCTAATTAGATTTTTGATCCCACGTTTCGTTCCTTCGTAATCATCATTAAATAACATTGATTATGGTTTTTTCATCCGAAACGCCGGATAAATGTGACAAGCGATATGTCGTTGGATTTAGGATTGAAATTAGAGTTTTTTATGAACAAAACAAATTTTTTCGACTATTTGAAAAACCAAAGTTGATGATGGTTGCTAAGAAACGAAACGTCAGATTGAAAATCTAATAGCATCAGCTTAAAGAGCAGGAAAAGTAGCAATGGGAATGTGAAATTTGCATTGTCATATCTTTTCAAATAAAGTCAGAAAAAAATAAAAACGAAATCGGGAAAATTCGTCTTTTCCCAAATATCTTCGGAAATAATCGGATTTTTTTAGATTTGGAAACATGACGTTGAAGGATTTAGCAAGGCGCAACTTTTCTCTAATTAAATCATCTTTGTATCTCTTCTAATTTGCGAGATCCCTATAGTGTGCATTCTTATGTGGGACACCGTGTATAAGAAACGATTAAGTCTACTCTTTTAATCAAAATTCAATTGGAGAAATATTTTTAAAGCCTTTGCTGTTCCTATAGTTCTCGTTCAGAGTGATAACTGTGATAGAATGGACCTCTAAAAGATTTAGAAAATATATAGGGGAGTTTTTTTAGAGGGAAAAGCTTCTTGGAAATATAATTTTATGTTATTGGTGCTTAAATATAATATGGAGCATCATGGGCGGCTGGCTGGAATGATGAGAATTCTGGAAGTCATTGTCCACCATTTTTTCTAGCAGCTGGTCATATTGGCAATAACGCGGCAAAAGATGGCTTCCAAATAGTCCAACGTCAATGGTTTGTCAGCGTAGACTAGCACATATCCCCACAGAAAATAATCACACAACCGTCAAGGCTAATTTTGCGATAAATTGATTGTGTCGCGCGGTCTGTTGCATGTAGTCTGAAACTGATAAACGAACGAAACACACAAAACCGCAGCTAGTGGCCGCGGTTCACTAAAAATCACCGAAGAATGTAGCATATTATTATACAAGCATGGCGTTTGGTGGAGTTGTTGCTTATACCTAAGACTATGTTTTTTTCCGAAGCACATGAAATTTCATCCCTTAGGGATTGAAAGGGGGTGTTTTTTTATAAACAGAGACAGGTGTATTGAACTATATTGCTTTATGGAGATTTTTATAGAACGAGAATAATTTCTAAATAGCTCCTGGACGCCGAAGCGAATGGAATAGGTTTTTAGGTCCATTGGGTCCACCGTTTGTCTCTATGGGCGCTATACAGGGTGTATCACGGTAGTATAGTTCTTCGTTAGTAGTTTTCGTGGTTAGGCAAAACTTAAAATTCTAAATGTTGGGAGTCCAGGGTTAATCAAGATTCTCTACAATTTTAATGTATTTTACAGTCATACCACTTTCGGTTATATCGGAACTTGCCAATAACTTTTTTATTTTAAATGGAACGTGTAATATATTATTTTATATTTAAATTCCCTGCATGATTTTAGATAAGTTTTGTGAAACATATTGTGCTATGTCTGAACCAGATGTTTTTCTTTACCTTTGAGGTAGTGTGATATCTTTTAAGGATCCAGTCTAAAAAAGAATTTCTGATCTAACCGGAAATGTTAGTTCCGTATAAACCGGAAATATAATTTTTTTCACTAACAATGGAAAAACACAAGCTTAAGATGGGTACTCGCCAATCCCTTGTTCCCCGACCCGCATGCGCATTTCTCGATTGGATGAAGTGTTGCCTATGCCAAAAAGTTGTTTTAAAAACAAATGTGTCCTACTAAAAAAACCTTTGGCAAATTTTAAAAATAAGAGCTACGTAACACTTACTGCTAATTTGGAGAAGGTAAGGCATTTTAATTTCAAGTTACCCTCTGGATTATCTATTGATGCGCTGGATGGTGGCCATGGAATTGAAGCTGCGTTAGTTGAAAACGAAGCTTTGTGGCACAATGACTGTTCTTTGAAGTTTACCGATATTGCAAAGGTAGATACTCTGATCAAAAGCCTGGAGGCATCCTCTTCACAACAGAGTACAGACGTAGCACCAGCGACTTTAAAGCTGACATCCAGCTATTTCCGCGGTTGTTTGTGGTTGGAATCAGTTGTGATTTGCACATGGACGCGTTTTTCAAGCACGAGAACCAAGTATGCCCCCATTCCCTTTCTGTAAATGGAGCCCTGAGATCTGGTACTAAGAGTCATTTAGTGGATATTCTGGCCAAATTAGCACCTCATCCAGGAGATCCAAATAATTGCGACACAATAATTTTCGACGGAGCCACCCTTGTGCATAATGTAAAGCCAAACCCAGAGCAAGGGACGTTCGCTCATTACTATGAAAGCCCGTTAAAACCACATATTTGCACATTACTTCAAAAATTAAGTGGTAATCGTGTTGATGTTGCATGGGACCTTTACAGTGGCACGAGCATCAAAGACGGGACACGCGAAGATGCGGAAGAAGTGGAAATCACACATAAATTGCTGTATAACAAGCACCTTCGTCTTTTTTAAAAGATAGTTTAGGTCCCTAGGAGTTGTCCCTGATGGGGACGATTTTTATGAGTTGCGTACCCGTGCGGCGGCCATGTTTAAATGTTTTAAATTCAGAATTAATGCATATCAATATGTATGTATTTCTTATAGGATGCGGATACCGTGCGCTTCGTGCATATCAATCTTACTTTTTATGAAATTCAACTAAAAATCATTAGTTTTTGACTACAAATGATCAGCTTAATGAGTCCAGTACGTCAACTTGGATTATTTTTGTAAAATGGACGCAGAGCTTAGTGGTACCGACCTCATCTTGAAGATCAATATCTATTTGATGACACCCTCACTAAAGTATGGTAAATAGTAAATGATAACGTAAAAAAAATCATCAATAATGCTACATAAAAAATAAAAAAACCTAATACTAAAAGAAAAATCATGTAGTAAAGGAGGATGTCAATAGCAGGGCTTGCACTGGGAAAGGTTGGGTAAAGAACTGAAGAAAAATGGAAGCAAGAAACGGATAGACGCACATATTGAGAATAAAATCATTAATACGATCAGGTAACAATGAGTAAAGCACCTGGATAGGCAGAGGAAACTGTAGAAACCCAACAAGACCTTTATGCTTCATATCGTCCCCATCATCACATAATAGCATAAACACCCATTATTTTTGAAGCAAAGAATTCCAACTATTGAATGCTGCAAAAAATCATTTAATTTATTATTATTTTTTGCCCTGATAATTAAGTTGCTGTTTCTATTTCTTTCTTGCTCTTTAAGAAAGAATATCTCATATTTATTTGGTGTAGCTTAAAGATACACTGGTATTTTGCCAAGTAATCACAAATCATTATTTGTAAAAAGCTGGGATTTTCGTTAAAATTATTAGAAGGCACTGCTTATCTACAGACTCCCGATAAACAGATAAGATTAAATCTGAATCTTGTTTTTTTTTAAGTCAGCTATCTAATTTGGGACTTTAATACCAAAATAAATACATGGTCTAAATATAGCAAAAAAAAAAACAAATCAAACACATAAAACGTTGTTTAAATTATATGAAGTATTATGGTACGTACATCGTAGTACCTACCTACCCAAATAAGATTAAATCGTTATTTTTTATGAGGGTAATGATTATCTTATACCTTGTTTTCCTTGATGTCAATTATCATTACGTAATAAGGAAAATTATTAAAATAATGTACTCGTTGATGTTTTGGATGTACTTGAACATGCTAATACGAGTAGGGTGTTAATTTATTTCAATATAATTAGTGTATATTTTTCTGTATGATCCAAGAGCTAACTCTAATGATAAAATAACTATTGTTAGTAGATAATACCCAAACATATTAAGATAAATTTGCATAAAATGAACTATAAATTTGCTTAAATTTTGCGAGTATAAAGAAGATATGAAAATAGCTCTATATAGCGTCGAGGAAAAAAAATAAAACGATCTGAAGAAGATCCGAGTCTAAACACCAGACACCTAGGTTTGCAGCTTGGTGTATGTGTAGATACAATAACTAGGACTTTAAGAGAACAGCTGTTGCTTCCATTCCACGTCCAGGCAAGACAAGAGCTCTCACCTCTCGATTTGGAATTGAGACTAGACTTCTGTCGATTCATTAATGAACGGGTATCGGATGATGGAAATTTTATTTGAGTGTTGTTTTACAAGAAGGAGTATAGCAAATTTACGCTGATGAAAACCTGCATGGAATCAAGGTTGTTGATTATCAACATGAATTCAAATTAACGTATGGACATGAATCAATAACATAATTATTATTGGTTGGTCACAGAATTTTTGCACTCGAGCGTTTAGCTAACCATGTTAGCATCATCAGAAGATGATTAAAGCTAAACTTAAAATGTACCTAACTCACTTTTATACTAACTATTTGCTTAATCAAGCGGAACCAATTTTGGAATCTCACTAGTCCCACTCGATCAACCAATACAATGGGCAATGCGGAACGCATTTATACATTCCATACATCTATTTGCCACCTAGGGAATTTTTATTGGCCAGACCATTCAACCTCTATCCAATCAACGCGCTCTCTGGGGCGAAAATCGTGTACGGAATGTAATTCGGTACCAACTTCAGGTACGGAATGTAATAATAGTTTATGGAGCAGCATGTCTTTGCGGTCCAATGAATCGCTTTCAGCAAGCCTGTTGGCGGCAGTAGTTAGATGCTGTGCTTGTGATAGGATGCTCCGGGTTGCCTCCGGGTTCAATTCTCGTCATTGGCAAGATTTTTTTTTTAAGGTTTTGTTTGTTTCTTTATTTTAAATTTGGGTTTGTTTTGATTGGTTGCGCCCCGGAGAAAGAAAGAAATTAAAACATTTTCAGATTTTTGACGAACTGTATAGCTCGCTTAGTTTTCAATTTAGGAAAAAACTTTTAATATGAAAGTTGTTTGGCTTTTAATACCCTTGCAAATTGAATATACGATAGTTTTTGCTAGGACATAGAGAAAGGGAGTTATAGCTGAAAATCCGAAAAAAGTGCCAATAATTTGAGGTTCTATGGTTACAGTTAGTTACGCCAACGGTGCAGGAAGTCGAAAACTTGGTTTCTGCATGCTTTCGACAATATAATTACAAGTAAAAAAATATTATCTTCTACATGATTTGCTTCGAGGTTAAATTACCTCGTTATTAGGCTATACATTTAAGTTCAGACCTCCGGATTTCTCTTCGAACTGTAATTAAAGACCCAGGAAAATGTGATTCTTCTTTAGCCTTAATAGCAGTCTCTAATGGGTTGTCCTTTAAATAATTAATCAAACCTGTATCTTCGTCATCGGTGGAAACTTTTGAATGACTTGAACCTGGGTTTCTCATAATTCTTCCAAGAGTTTTGAGTGTGACATCGAGTTTTCAGTTTGACAGAATAGTATATTTCATTACCAGTCCGGAAACTAGGCTTTTCCGGTGCGCGCACGACAGTTTCTGGTGTGAGGCGTAGCCGAACACCGGAAGTCGTGCAAGCACAGGAAAAGCTGTTTCTGGACGTGTAATGAACGATATTTTTCATAATACCTCTCTGAAATCAAGGCATAAACATAAAATTATATTATAATTTTACGTATCCAAAATCATGTCATACTACATTTTGTATTCAAATGAAAGCAAACGTCAAACTTGCAAGACAAGCAAGACAAGTATTTATCTAATATTCATCAAGCGTTGCTATGGAAATGTGTTTGTATGCTTTGTTGTAATTGAATAGGCAGCTAATTTTGAAGTATTTGTGACAAGCAATGTCAGAATAAATAAAATCATTTTTCTTAAAATTAGACTATTGACGCTAAAATGTACTAGATTAATCTTGTAGACTGCATCGCTGTATAATTTTAACCCAATTTATTATACTTTATGCATATTCTGTGACTAAATAACTGCTCCCTAATTTTTCCCGTGCCCGGACCGAAAAGACTTACTTTCTTTGCTCTACAGAGTCGTCGAAAATGATAGTTTTCAGAGAGGTATTATGAAATAGTATATTGTGCAACAAGTTTTGAAAAAGACTCTTTGCAAATAAGGATTATTATGCGATTTTTATTATTTTTAATCTTCTAACTTTTGACACGACTGTGTGAAAATTTTTCATACGCCGTGTGAAAAGTTTTCACACGCTTATGTCAAAAGTAAATGACAGAAAATAAAATATTTTTGACTGGTTGACACTAACGAGGTTGACATTAACGAATTGTTTATGAATTATTTTAAAAAAAGCACACTTATTGCATCGTTTTCTAAATAAGGAATTTTATTAAATAAATTCAACAAATAATTAAAAAACAACAGACATATTCCTTATTGTGTTTTTAATAAAACATTAAGTATTTTATGGTATTCTTGGAACACATCTTCTCATTTCATAGGCGAATAGGTAGGACTCGGAACTTTGCTAGTACTGACCATAAAATTTCGATGTTTAAGAACGTACAAATAGTACTTGGATTCTATTTTATTTCTTTTTGTATTCCTCACGCGGTTTACCGATGGTTGCATAAAAACAAGAGTTTCTTGTATCTTTTTAAACAGGTTATTTCTCAATAGATCTATACCAGCGTTCTTTACTAAATATTTTAAAAGTGGCATGTTACTGTGTTGTTTATCTATTTCTTCAACACTTTCGCAAAATTTACACAAGGAATACTTTTGTAAATATTGTTCATTGTAAATATAGAAATTTGTGACAACCTTTTGCATGAATTATTGTTTTGACAGTTTGCTTACGAGTAATAGTTGCTGCCACAGCCTTCTAGAATTCGTGAGTAAAATTATGGTTCAAACTTATAATATTATTATTTAATAATATTTTCATATGATAATATAAAATGTAATAAAAAATATATTTACTTAAATTATTGTAGTAAGATTAGTGGCGATTGAATAGAAAGCATATTAATGTTAAAACCCTACTTTGAGCAAACCATATTACTAAAGTTTAAGGTAACTCTACAAAAGACATAGGCATATGTGTATCTGATAATATATCACAAAATAGATAATTTTAAATAATATGTTTGTTCCTGTAACTTTAGTAGAACAATCTTTTTAAAAAAATAAGTTAGTAATATAAGTAATGTCTTACGGTAAATATCATGTTACTAAAGTTTACGGAATAAGTTACCTTTATTATTATTAGTAAAACGAACAAATGTTTAAAAACTACACTGTTCATGGTTTTAGTAACAGAGAACACTACTTTTTACTTAAAAAATCATGTTTTAAGTTAAGGATTTTAAGGGTAGTAGCCTCCGTCAAGATATATAGGTTTAGTATGTATTCTATTAACAAATAAAAAATTACAAAAGAATATAGGTTGACCCTATTACACCACAAAATATTATTTAAAATTCAGTACTTCCTATGACTTTAGTAATAGCTCGAAACTCTAGACAGACAGTATGTAGTGTGTTACTTGTTATGGTATAATATTAAGCTACTATAAAGTCCAAGGAACAGTTAAATTTTGCCAATAGTACCGAGAAACATACAAAAGGCTTATGTGTATTAGTTTTAGTATAAGCCGAAGAGACGTTGTTGATATATGTTAGGAAAATTGCAAGATGTTAACTTTAGCAATAAAATTACAATTCATAATTAGGCTGGATTTAAACAATTAAATACATCAAATAATTTATTCAGTTACAATAAAGTGTTATAATTATTATTTAAATAACAAATTATCTTTACATTAATAAAACAAAATATAAAGTTACATAGCTCTATTTAAAGTTATAGTTAATTGTTATATTTGTGCAGTTTTGGAAACTGTGTGCTGGTATATTTTGTCTTTCAATCGAATTCGTGTATGTTATATTTTCGGTTATGTTTCGTGAACATGAAGGAAACGGTGTCGGCGGGTAAGTTTCTGATTCTTGTATTTCATGTTGTGATAAGGACGTCGAAATTTGGCTTACAGATTTCACAATTTTGTTTGCAATTTTTAGTTTATTTGCAATTGAAACGTCTACGTATCCTACTGCCACTCCACTAGAACGCCATCCCCCATGGCGTTTAAGTATAAGTAAATCCTCACCAGCATTAACAAGTATTGTTGCCGATGAGCGCCGAAAACAATGGCCTGTATATTCGCTCGGATTAGGCAGTTTCAAAAAACTGGCTATTTCTGTAGCCATGCGACTTGCCTAGTGCATTTTCCATTTTGATAATTTAAGAAAAATCTGTTTTCGGATATATTGGTGGGTCTGAGATGGGCATACCTTTTACATATATTCTAGAAGTTTCCAGTTAGAGTAAATGATCGGGGCATATTATTTTTTGTACTTGTTAATTTGATCAACATAGCCGAATTTAAATCTTCCATGTTATTGACTGATAATTTATGTAATTCGTCACGTCTACAAGCTCCTGCCAGACCAATAGCAACTGCAGCCTAAAAAATTAAATGTGTTAATTAAAAACATTTAGCAAGTTTACGGGTGAGAACATTTTTTGTACTGTAGAGTTTGCTTTCAGTACGTACTGTTATTAGCAGGTATTGCTGATCCGGTGCTGTATTCAAAAATTGTGAAAAATCTTCCTCCGTTAGAATTTTGGACTTCTTTGGTGTATATTTTTCTGATTTTCGTTTTAGGAACGACTGTAGTTTCATATAATCGGTAATATTAATATTGTGCTTTATTTTTATGGTAGCTTTTAGCATGGAAAATATCGACCACAACGTGGATGCTTTATATTTCCTCGATAGTTCTTCAAAATATACTAGCAGTACATTTTCTGAAAAGGACTTAACATTGTTTCTTGCTTTCCACCCCTGAAATTTTTGGTATGTGGTCTCGTACCTGTATCTTGAAGTTTCCGGCAAAAGATTTAGCGAGACGCTTGTAGCTTTCTCTTTTATTTCTGGCGGTGTACATTCAAATTCACTATCAGTCTCCATTTTTACACAGCAAAAGATAATTTTTTCTAACAATACTTTTGACAGGTTGAAATTAAAATAAGTGTAATCAGGCAACCGAAAATCACGACCTACTTGATTCAAATTTTTATGACAATCGTGCTCATTTTGGCCAAACCATACTCAACCTATGTGAAAAAATTTCACACAGTAGTATCATACATCATGTGAAATTAGTCATTTTCAGATCCTGTTTGACGTGCGTTTTTAGACACTTTTCATAGCAGTCGTAGAAAAAATACTTTACAGGAGCTTAAATTTAATTTTTTTTGCTAGTTTTTTTTTATCGCAGTGTCGTCACCCTGTACAGGGTGATCCCCTATAATGTCGCCCCCCTTTAACTTTTTTATTTTAAGTGTCTCAAAAAAATTAAAAGTATGGTTATGTAGGTACTGAAAAATACTTTTTTTCTGCGTA